>CM046873.1:34675182-34943418 GCA_025617745.1 Heliocidaris erythrogramma | reverse complement strand
TTTTTGGTCTTGAATAATCGTTAAACAAGTGGAAAATAACTGACGTCAAAATCACGTCATGAACTAGTCATTCTTAGCTGGTCGTGAAGTCACGTAATTTTAACGTCGATTTTTGGTCTTGAATAATCGTTAAACAAGTGGTAAATACTTGACGTCAAAATCACGTCGTGAACTAGCCATTCGTAGCTGGTCGTGAGTTGGCAATGAAGTGACGGTATAATTACCTCGTTTTTAGGTCTTGAATTGTTCATATAAGTGAAGTCACATAATATTAACGTCTATTTTTGGTCTTGAATAATCGTTAAACAGGTGGTAAATACTTGACCTCCATATCACGTCATGAACTAGGCATTCGTAGCTGGCCGTGAGCTGGAAATGAAGTGACGTAATAATTACGTCGTTTTTTGGTCTTGAATAATCGTTCATATAAGTGGTAAATAATTGACTTCAAAACCACGTCATGAAATAGTAATGGATAGTGCGTAATAATTACGTCGTCTTTTGGTCTTGAATAATCGTTCATAAGTGGCAAATAAGTGACGTCAAAATCACGTCATGAACTAGTCATTCTTAGCTGGTCGTGAGTTGGAATTGAAGTCACGTAATAATTACGTCGTCTTTTGGTCTTGAATAATCGTTCATAAGTGGTAAATACTTGACGTCAAAATCACGTCGTGAACTAGTCATTCGTAGCTGGTCGTGAGTTGGCAATGAAGTGACGTAATTATTACGTCGTTTTTGGTCTTGAATAGTTCATATAAGTGGAAAATAACTGACGTCAAAATCACGTCATGAACTAGTCTTTCTTAGCTGGTCGTGAGTTGGAAATGAAGTAACGTAATAATTACGTCGTCTTTTGGTCTTGAATAATCGTTCAAATAAGTGGTAAATAATCGACGTCAAAATCACTTCATGAACTATAGTCATGGATAGTGCAATTCTTAACTGGTCGTTAGTTGGCAATGACATGACGTGATAATTGCGTCGTTTTTTGGTTTTGAATAATCGTTTATAAGTGGTAAATAATTGGCGTCACCATCACGTCAAGAATTAGTCATGGATGGTGAAATAACTGATCGTCAGCTTGCAATGAAGTGACATAATAATTACGTCGTTTTTTGTCTTGAATTGTTCATATAAGTGGAAAATAACTGACGTCAAAATCACGTCATGAACTATAGTCATTCGTAGTTGGCCGTGAGTTGGAAATGAAGTAACGTAATAATTACGTCGTTTTTTGGTATTGAATAATCGTTCATATAAGTGGTAAATAATTGACGTCAAAATCACGTCATGAAATAGTAATGGATAGTGCGATTCTTAATTGGTCGTGAGTTGGCAATGAAGTGACGTAATAATTACGTCGTCTTTTGGTCTTGAATAATCGTTCAAATAAGTGGTAAATAATTGACGTCAAAATCACGTCATGAACTAGTCATGGATAGTGCAATTCTTAACTGGTCGTGAGTTGGCAATGAAGTGACCTGATAATTACGTCTTTTGGGGGGTCTTGAATAATCGTTTATAAGTGGTAAATAATTGACGTCAAAATCACGTCAAGAAATGGTCATGGATGATGCAAGTCGTAACTGGTCGTGAGCTGGCAATGAAGTGACGTAATAATTACGTCGTTTTTGGTCTTAAAAAAAATCCTTCATATAAGTGGTTTAATACTTGACGTCAAAATCACGTCATTAACTAGTCATGATTGTAGCTGGTCGCGAGTGGTCAATGCAGTGACGTAATAATTACGTCGTTTTTTGGTCTTGAATAATCAATCATATAAGTGGTAAATAATTGACGTCAAAATCACGTCATAAACTAGTCATCCAAATAAGACAATACATACTCGTCTTAGAAAGTCGTCACGAAGACGTCGTGATAACGTCGTTCATACGACGTATGACCAGTTGACCAGAATACAACCAATATACAACGTCTTTAAGACGTCCGTCTGCTATCAGGGTTGTTATATTGTATGAAATGTTTCAAATTATGTTCAATTTTCTTTGAGAGAGAATAATAAAAACTTCTGAAAACAAAAAAAGAAATTAAATGTGAAAGTTTAAAATAGTGAAATTATCTCATTTGAAGTTCGGAATAATGATACGAATACTAATATCGAAATTCTGGTTAACTACAAGTCTTCTGGTTAGAGTAAAGGCCAAATCGGCTTCAAATCTTAGTCGATCGCAAGATTGGTATGACGTCACTACGATTTGGAATTGGATTCGCTTTTATTCCTACACGAGGGCTCGCAATAGCCCGGAATTTCGATTTTAGTATTCATACTACTATTCAGAACTTTGATCACGAAGATTTTACATGTTTGAAGGTTCATATCAAAATCCCAAAATCGCATCGGAGTCAGATCCTGCAGTGTGCGCAGGGCTAAAGTGCGCAAGTATCAATGCGAGAACTTAATCCGTGTCACAGGTGGATATTCAAAATGAACATTTTACATTTTTTTCCTCAGTTATTCCAGGGAGCTTGTAATCATGTTAAACGATTTTATTACTGCTTAATCAAAGCTGTAAAACTGATAGTGCTTGGGAGTTATAACCAAGCCCCTAAAGCGGCCGCCATTACGCTGTAACATTTGGGCACGATTTGAACGCGCCCGAAGCCCCCGATGCATTATTCATTTTGTACGATGCTCCCCTACAGTGTATATGCTTTACACACAGGTAAAATATAAATGTGGATCAGTGTCACGCATGCGCATTAAGAAAGGTCAAATCCGCCTAATCTATTCATGTATGCTAATGTATTCATCACTTGGCTAATGACGGCGCATCGATAATTGACGAATGGGCGTCATTCATATGGTGTCATTAACTCTTTATGATAATTAGGTCCCAACATGTGATCAGTCAGCACAAAAACTAGGGTTAACGTCGTTCCACTTAAATAACGTTACTTGGTCGAGTTCAATGAGTTGTACATTATACCGTAGTTATGAAGAAGATAAATACATGTTGTTCACATTAAATTTATCACATCTCATGAATTAAGAGAAAAAACTTTTACATTCATAATAAGTAATTTTTCAAATTACTTTTTAATAAATTTACTATCTTTGACCAGTAGGATAATGTTATAAAAAAGGGGGGGGGGGGTGTGGGGGGAGTGTGTATAATAATTGAAGGCCAAATTAAGGTAAGAATAAAATATCAGCCGGTGTAGAAGAAGAGGTATCCTTTGATTTTCTTGAGGGGCAACTTTCGCATTGATACCAATTTGTGAATCTTATAATTGCACCTTTCAAAGAGAATTATGAACCTTGAAAATTCGGCCATTTTAGTTGACCCGAAAACTATTACATTTTTATTCTTTACTTTCTTTCCCTCTTTCTCACCCCCCCCCCCCCCTAGCATACCCGGGGTGGGGGTGGGAAAGGGGACAGACTGCCCCCTAACAGCTTTTGACCCCCCCCCTTTTTTGAAAGACAAGTATAAGCCTTTTTAAGTGTGCCACCCCTTTCTTTTATAACATATAACCTTTTTTGAAATTCATATTTTGCTTGTCAGAGAATTATGGAGGAAAACTGGACCTCATCAAATCTGGTAACTCCCGCCCCACCCCCGAATTTTGGAGGAGGAAAAAAAATCCTCGAAGGGCTAGCTAAAAAAAATTCCCCTCCTCCATTTTCATCAAATCTTCTTTCACCTTTCCTCATCTTTTTTCTTCCCTCCCCTTTCTCTCTCTCCCTCTCTCTCTCTCTCATACACACACCTCGATCACACGTCCTGGTTCATTTTGGAGGGGAAAAAATCTTGGAGGGCTGGCTAACCCCCCCCCCCCCCAAAAAAAAAAAAAAAAAAAAAAAAAAATTCCCCTTCCCCCATTTTCATCAAATCTTCTTTCACCTTTTCTCATCTTTTTTTCTTCCCTCTCTCTCTCTCTCTTTTATCTCTCTCTCTCTCATACGCACCTCGATCACACCCCCATCCCCATATGCTTCATGTCATTGATATAACGTGAGAGGACCTTTATCATGTTCACATGCAAATTTTCAATAACAATTATCTTTCTTACAATCAAGATTTAAGGTGCAATTTTATGCACACGTCAATTCGGGAATAGTTAGATTTTCTCACTTTTTAATGAATATTTTTGTACATGCAGAAATGATAACAGTCTTTAGAGATGTTTAGACATTGTATTACTTCTTAAATAAACCCATCATTTATCTCCAGTCATACTCTTTCATGAGTTCTATTACAACTGACTTGTCATGGTCAAATAATATCATTCTTTTCTTGACAGTAGTACAAATATGTACATGCATTAAAAAATGAATTTCAATATAAATGAATCATACATTATTAATTTCAATCCCTATTCAAGAGGTAAATTATTGAATTTACACTGGCGAAATAGATACTAATAACTTTTTACCACTACACCCCACAAAAGAAGAAATAATAAAAGAAATAAATGACCATCTAATTTCCATGTTCAATACGCACACCATGTTACTCTTGAAAAACAGATAATGTGAGTCTTTAAACGAAGAACCTTGATGGGAGGAATTTTAATTTGTAAACAATTTTTTAGGCATTTTACTCCCAGTGTTAAAGATCGTATGCTCGATCTGTAATGAAAAACACAAGTCAGAAAAAATTGGAACCAGCTGGTTCCAATTTTTTCTGACTTATGTTTTTCATTACAGATCGAGCATAAGATCTTTAACACTGGGAGTAAAATGCCTATTTTAATTTGTTTACAAATTAAAATTCCTCCCATCAAGCTTCTTCGTTTACTAACCATTGTCTACGGCAGACTGTTGAATATTAATGAGTCAGAAAGAAGAGGATCTTGGGTATTTGATTCCAGTTCATCGTGACTTGGCCGTGAACCAGAATAGCCTGGTGGTTAAGTCGCTGCCGGAAAGCAGTAGATGACAGGTTCGAATCCCGCTGGTTCCATTTTTTCTGACTTGTGATTTTCATTACAGATCGAGCATACGATCTTTAACACTGGGAGTAAAATGCCTACAAATTTGTTTACAAATGTGAGTCTTGTTGACACTTCTAAGAAATATAAATCAAATGATTCATCTTCCTTTTAGTTGGTACATGTATATTGCATATTAATAGTATTAAAAGTCTAACTAAAAAGGGCGGGGGGGGGGGGGCGGGAGAAACACACACAGAGATCTAATTCTATAGTTTGAATCTAAATAACAGGGATGCCAATTAGAATTGATAAAAAAGTGGGAAAATCATCTAGAATGGGCCCTTGGGTACTACATAAACAGTGGTTTTATATGGCTAAAATTATGTTGAAAAAGTAGGAATTGCTACTTTTGTCTGAACAGTGGCATCCCTGAAATAAAGTGTTGAATAGTATGGATTTTCTCTGAAGATCAATAATAGAATAGTAATTAAATTAGCACAAATTCACAGAATCAGTTAATTATTATTATTAATTTGTTAGACATGGTGAGAAGATTTAATAAAGGAGAGGCCAAGTGGCTGTGGCAGTGCTTATCTTTATTTCATTAGGGGCCATGTAATGTCACTAGGCCACATAGAAGAGGAAGACCTCCTCACAATAACGAGCTACTACACAAAATGGCTGCATGTGACTTCAAGATTTGACATGGGGAGGGGGTGGGTAAAATGGTTAAGATATAATTGAAGAACTTTAACAGGGACCGCGGAACCGGTGGGGGGGGGGGGGGGCCTGCAGCCCCCACCTTTTTCAGTAAACACGTGCAAACGTACGGCAGTGCAAAAAATGTGGTAATACACGCAGCCCCCCCCTAAGCCCCTCCACTTTCCAAGACGTTCCGCGGCGCCCGTTTAAAACTCCTCTTCCGCCATTCTAATGATGCATATTAGACTGGAATCCAGGTATGATTTCAATATGAAGAAATTTAGATGTTTATCAAAGCAGGGGTCTATTTCACTGAAGATTTGAAGTAGAAATCCATGTCTGTTGAAAGAAAAGAGGAAAGAGTTTAGAAAATATAGCATCCATTGTGTATTTTATAATTTAGCAAGCAACAATTAGAATTTGCAAAAAGACTGAAATTTAGAGTTTCCTATTAATAGTTAACATCGACTCTTTAAATGATATTAGTATAATAATAAGTGGGAATTCTCAAAGGTATTTAAAGAGGAAAAAAGTTTTTCCAGTTGGACAGATAAAATTTTCAAGGCTATTCAAAAGAAACTAAATTAGTAAAGTCACAAGAAAATGGCTTCTTAAACCAAAAAGTGTGTACCTTGATTGTATTGAGGTACTAATAACAACCAGGGGCGTTGATTACGGGGTGGTAAGTGGGCAGTAGGAGGGCAAATAATATAGTTTTGCCCCCCCCCCCCCAAAAAAAAAAAAAAAAAAAAAAAAAAAAATTATATTTCCCTGACTCATGTTACCTTGGAGAAGCTGGCAATTAAGAGGCATTGAAAAAATCATGAAGGGTGCTATTAGGCTGTTTTGCCCCCCCCCCCCCCGAAAAACACATTGACGCCCCTGAAGGCTGATAGCAATCTTACTCTTAAAGCATATGCCTACCATGCAAAACTGAAGCAGCTAAGTAGTAATTGTTCCTCTCAGAATTTGTCTTCATTCTCAGTAGGTAAGCATTCCTCTTCATCATCATCATCATCTGTTGTAGAATAGATGAGGTAGAGAAGCATTACCCTGTATTAAGAAAAAAAATCACACAAACACTCATCCTCACCCTCTTCATCTTTTCAAAGAGGAGACTAACTACAATAGATTTATGGACTGTAATCAATAGTGTCATATTTGGCCCTAATATTACTACTACTACTACTACTAACAATAATAATGATCATAATGATAACAATAATAATGAAAATAATAATATCATCAATAACATACATTCACCCATCTTATTTTGTTTTGTTTCTGTTTGCAGGAATTAATGAAATGTTAAATGTAATAATTAAGGGGACTAAAATTTGTATTTATGACATCCCACTGAACATCCCTTAAATATATCATAATTGATATTTAAAGACACTAAACAGCTAATTTCACATTACACTGAAAACAGACCTCAGTGGTGGATAAAGGAAAAATGACAAATGAATTGTCCATTCCTCAGAAAAAATGTTAACTAAAAATGCCACTCTTTATTGTGAACACATCATCCCCCCCCCCCCCCCCCCCCCCACCCTCCCTCTCCAGTTAACTGATCCTGGATCCACTACCACCACCAGACCTAGTCTATAATTTTTAGCTGTAATAGGTATAGGTCTAACTAGTTAGGTCTAGTCCCTATAGCCCAGGGATGCTGCCACGAACGCTATGCGTTCAGGCTGCCGCAGTAAGGTCTAGACTTGCCTGTTTATTTCTCATGTCTCATCAAGTAGGACTTTCCACTTCATCCGGCACCTCCAACAGTTGTTAAGTTATGTAAGGAGACCTAGTAGATCTTCAAGTAGATCAGCCACAGGTTAGTTCCTTGCCATGTTTATCTGATGGAAATCAAAGTCAACATGAATGAGACTAATGAATGCAATACTGAAACAAAGGCCATCCAGCTATTTAATACTCAGGGGAGATTTATTACCTCTTTAAAAAGGCCTTTGATTCTGGTCTATAATCAACACTAATTGAAATGTAAAAAAATATAAAACCTCATCACCATGATGCTAGCCTAGACCGAAATTTCTCTCTCGTTCGGTCTAGATCATTGACATTAGATGCTTGCCTAGCTAGCCTTGGCTTTGGCCTTGGCTCAACTTTAGAAGAAAAAAGTGGGCCAAAGCTCATCTAACATTAGTACACCTAAGCAAATTAACTTTTACTAAGTTAAAATTACAACCCTGCATTACCAAACTCTGTACATGTACACAAAGTAAACCTTGACATGGACTGGTCTCTGGAAAATACTAGTATCAACATGAAACCCCCTCTTCATTCTCAAAAAAAAAATCCTGACAAGAACAACCTACGCTACAGAATCAATTAATTAGAAAGGGTCTCACCTGGGCCCTTTGTATTTCTGAATATAACGGGGTCTATGCGTCTACATCTAACTTAGATAACCAAATCATCGAAATACAGACTAAGTTCGATCTATTTCGAGGTTTACGAAATCTGTCAGCCATTGGCATTGACATCAATCAATAGATCATCTATCGAAACGTATCTAGATAGTCCCGCCCGAAAGTCCGGGTAAGCCGTCACGAGTGACAGGGTGGTAAGGGGAATCGAGCTGCAACATTTAGCTCATGACGATGAAAATTGAATTGAAAGTTCGAGAGTAGATTACACATTGTTTCATGACATACAGCTCTGTAGAATCCCTTCAAAATGTAGAGAAATTGAAACAGATTACTCACAATGGCAGAACTTGTTATAAATATAATCTAATTTTCGAAAATTAAGCATAAATACAGGTGTACTCACCTCTAAACTTTCCACAACTTTTTTTACTTTGTGCGGGTGACGTCAAATTCACAGCGGAAGTGACGAAGAAAGGTCAAATCGTCCCTTTTCAATCACATTCATATTCATAAGGTCCGGTCCAATCAAAGTTTGATAAATCGAGTATGCAAAACAAAAATGAATAATGCATAAGGAGTTTCTCGATACTTTTCGATATTTTCTTGGTATCGGGGGCTTCGGGAAAATGAAATGTTACCAAATGGGCGTGGCCGAATCAGGGCCGAATACGCTTAGCCTGAATGGTGACGCTACAGCTTATATGCAAATGAGGGAAATCCGCGGGTGCTACCTTTCCGTCTATAAGTTTTAATTTGTCTATGGTTATAACAGGTGTGCGTGCGTAGCATGCCTGATAGCTGATTACTAGTGAAGACATCTGTTCGGGTAGTGTTTTCTTTGTGACCGCTTGCCTGTGACAACGTATGCAAATGACTTTGTTCCGAACGTGTTTAAGCTCTTACATACTGAAGCTTACGGTCTCTATTGGTTAGGCGTTAAATGGAGAGTATTTTGTGTGTTTACGGGTTTAAAAGGGAAGTTGGGGTAAAGGTCATGAGCCGAAGTGTTAGGTCGGGCAAGGCTACGCGTGTGCTGATACAGGGAAACTGGCATTACGTTTTCTGCTTTGACTGAAACATGTTAAGTTAAAAGTGTCTGCCAGCAAGGAAAGCTGAGGTGTTTCTTTTAGGCAGAGTTTGCTAAACTTTCAGTTGTCAAACATGACATACCTACACTTCAGTAGCCATATATCTTAGTTGGGGAAAACTCACGTGCGGTGGTAAGCATTTATTTTAATATTTTTATCCTTTGCTTATCATACAGTATTTAGAAATTTAATTCATATATCTATAAAAGAATGTTACTAGATAAGCATGAAAGTATCGATAAAAGATTAGTTTATTAAAGACTGTTATTATACTGTGAAAATGGATTAATTAGGATACACGGAATAGTTGTAATTATTTTTTCTACTAATATAGTGTGTATAGCCATGATTGGCTTCGTGAGTGTAAAAAAAAATGGCTATGTGCCTTTTACATCATGAAGCCAGGCGTTCATCCCCAGCAATCAGATTGAGCACGGGTTAGCAGGACATGAAAATGCCCTGAAATCACACTTTTCTGATAACTCCCGCGACCGACAGGCCCTTCCCCACAGCGTTTCCTCCTAGGGAAACGTTGCCAATTAGAATTTCTTTTCGATTGAATCTATTTTTACTAAAAAATGAAGAAAAAAAATTTCGCCAAACCTTCAAAAATCGCTTAGTAAGGGGTTAGGGGGTCCAGTTCCCCTCCATAATTCCCTGACAAGCCAAAAAAAAAAAAAAAAAGGTCTTCACTCTAAAAGGGGGGGGGGGGGGGGCACAATTCCGAAAATGGCGGATCGTCTATGGTAAAAATTCATACTTCTCTTCCAAAAGGGGGGGGGGGGGCACGGGCTTATCATACAGTATTTAGAAATTTAATTCATATATCTATAAAAGAATGTTACTAGATAAGCATGAAAGTATCGATAAAAGATTAGTTTATTAAAGACTGTTATTATACTGTGAAAATGGATTAATTAGGATACACGGAATAGTTGTAATTATTTTTTCTACTAATATAGTGTGTATAGCCATGATTGGCTTCGTGAGTGTAAAAAAAAATGGCTATGTGCCTTTTACATCATGAAGCCAGGCGTTCATCCCCAGCAATCAGATTGAGCACGGGTTAGCAGGACATGAAAATGCCCTGAAATCACACGTAATAGAATGCTACCCGCAGTTCGCAAGGATGTACTGCCTTCCCCCCAAATGAGCAATGTCGTTTACCAGTATCATTGTCGGTGTGAAGCCGTCTACGTTGGCCGTACATCTCAGCGTCTAGCGGACCGCATTAAACAGCACGTACCCTCCGTGGTACGACAGACATCAGCTGGTAGCCGAGCACAGCCGAAGCGTAATTGCAAAACCGCTGTTAGCGTCGCTAATGTTCAATGCCGCAGTCACAGCGACTCTGCTATTAGTCAGCACTTGCTAAATAGTCCGGCTTGTTCCAAGGCGTATAACTCGGCTCAGTTCACTATTGTTGCCCGAGCACGCAGCTTTCAACATCTTCGCTTCTTAGAAGCGCTGTTCATTCAGTCGAGAGATCCGCTATTGTGCCGACAAAAGGAGTTTGTACAAGCGCTTCGATTATTCTAGCGTGCCCGGATCCTACCCGGGTCACTATACACACCCTTCCTTGACTTTTGTATTTTCTTGTATTCTCTCATTCCTGCGTTGTGACCCGATGAGTGCAGGTCGAAAAGCTTCGTCACTATGAATTTGTTAAATGTTAACAAAAAGGAACAGTTTACATAGACCAATTATACTTTTAAACAATATAAGGTCTTCTTAAAATCGGAATAACGGAACAAAGGCTCTTTTTTTAGAAAGAAAACAAATACAATATATCGATCATTGAACATGCATTTAGAAAAAAAAAATCAATTATACATGATTTCTTGAAACGATTCTTTATTTTAAAAAGATAAAAAAAATCTTAGAGGAAGATATACATGGCCCACCCGAACTCACCCCTTCCCCCCTCACCATTCTCCTACCAATCACACACACACTCATTCTCACTCCCACTTCTCGCACCCCCCTTCTCCCTCCCCCAACATACGAACACCCATGCATGCATCCAGTTCCGGTTTGCCTGTCCGTAATGAGTACATAACAAAAGCAAAAAAAAAAAAAAAAACACAAAACACAAAAAAACGAAAACAAAATCAAAGAAACGCGTCAATCTGCTCCCATTTCCTTAAGTGCACCCCCATTTTCCCCTTTGTGTTGGCTATCTTATATTCTTCGTCTCTGTAATCTTTTATCCAAGTAACTGTTTTCCGTAGAGATGGCAGCTCGCCTTGTTTTCTTGAAGAAAAAATTATGTATTTTACAAGAAAAATTACACAATTCATTAAATATATTCGTACCGTTTTACCCGATAGTACAAATTCCAATCATTTATATTAATTTCTCTTAGATGTAGCTTTTTAGTAATGTCCTGCCATAATTGTTTAACTTTAGGACATTCTAAAAACAAATATTTACTACAATAAATCAATGTACCTACCTATTTGCTAGTCTTCCGACTACGCAAGCCATTCGAGTAATTAAAGTCACGACAGTGCATATACCCCCCTAGGATCACGCCTTCCTCTGTGCACGTACGCATGACGCGCGCACACAATCCTCCTCTTTCCTTCTCGCAGCCTAAAGAGTTGCAGCTAAGTCACTATCTTGCGCAAAAATTCAGAGTTTGCTACTCTTTTAGCGCGGTTTTGGGTGACTTTTGCCAATATTTCCGTCCTAGACTTGTTTATTATCTGTTTAGTGTCGGTTTATGTCTGTCACGTATTTATTTTGGTGATATTTGAGCTTATATTCATACCTCACTTTTCACCTCTTTCGTATAGTAGCCCAGGGCATTCGCTTTGGCGTTTTGCCGGGCGCTCAGCCCTGTAACGTTTCGTTGGTGTTTCGTGTGTGTGGCTGTTGTGTGCATATACCCTTACGAGAGTGTTCTTTTGTTCGTAGTGCGTGAATGGAATTTTCCACACTTTGCGCGGGAAAATTCCATTCCGTTTCACTCTCGCTTTGTACGCCCTTTTCTTTATAATTGTTTATTGTTGACTCTTTTATATCTCCTTACAGGTGATAATGAGTTCTTCGGAGGAAGAGCAATCGAGGTCTTGGTTACCTCCAGGCTCTTCCAATTCTTCTTCCCTCCCGTCCACTACTCTCACTTATAAGGGCGTCAGCCCAGTGAGTGTGTTGGAGACCTCTGTGTTTCGCTCGCCTACCAGCGAGTCAAACACGATGGTTAGGGGAGGTAAGGGCGTCAGTCTGTCTGCTCGCTCTGGTATTTTTGTACCGGGAGCGTCGAGCAAGACAGGCTGTATAGGTAAGTTAGGTGTTCATAAGTCTTCGGACCGAACACCCGTCATTAGCAATTCTAGCTCCCTCCAACTCACGACCACCGCGTCTGCAGTTGGGGGGGGGGGGGGGGGCGGTAGCTAGTATTACCGGGTCCTCTCGACCCCCGACCACCGTCGGGAGCCTGGAGGGGGCATTAACTGGTAAGACCGCTAAGCGGTCAGCTAATGATGTTACTGGGTCTTGCCGACCCCCGACCACCGTCGGGGTGCCTAGCGAGATTTCACCCAGTGTTACTGGCTTCCCCCGACATCCGACCACCGTCGGTGTGTCTGGGGGAATTACAGCCGGTAACGTAAATCCGCATCCCGCTAAGAAGACCTCCTCCTCGAGCAGGTTCTCGCAGCGGAAGACTGCTGGTTCCCGCCAGCCACTGACCAACGTCAGTGCTCCGGGTGCTATTTCCAGCAGTGCTGCAATGCAGCAGCCCGTCCACTCCCCGGCAGTCAATGCGAATCGGGGCTCTGGTCGGGGAAGCACAGTCCCTAGAGTTGCGGCCGAATTACTTCTCCCCACTGGGGAGCCCGGCCCGGACAATTTCGGTAGTGAGGCTTTTATACTGCAGCCTAACACTTCCCGTGCTTCTAAACGGCCTTCTATTACGGTGGCTCACACCCCCGCTAAGAAGCCTAAAGCCAAGAAGGGTAAATCCAAGGATAAACCCAAGTCGGGTAAGAAGGCTCAGCCCTCTCTTCCCCCCGACTCTCAATCTGAGCTGCTCAGATTAATGAGACTCTTTGCTGAGCAGCATGGTTGGGATACTAATCCCCCGACGCTGCCGGCTACTGAGACGGGTTCTCCCCAGTCAGTTGTCACTGTGATGGAGGATGTTCCCGAGTCGGACCCCGGTGTTTTCCCGGTCTCCGATATTCATGAGAACCTGGGACAATTTTGTCCGAATGCGGTATCTCGACCTACTCCTCCCGTGCCTGCAGCTCTCGGAGCCCCGCCGGGGGAGGAGTCTGTCACTGGTCCGTGGGCATATCCACCCCCATGGGATTTTCCCCACCGGACTACTTCTCCCGAAATTGATTCTGTCTCGCAGGTTTCTACCCCGTCTGTTTCAGAATCTCAGGCCGGCTACGACCCCCAGCCTTGTCAGGCTATGGCGGCAGATGCCAAGGCCCTGTTAGAGAAGTATATGCCAGAAATTTTCCCCCAAGTCCAGTCGGACAGTGATCAGCCATCGCTGTTATTCAGACAGCATGGCCCGTCTCCTGGTATTCCTCTTACAGAGGACTTCAAACAGGAGTATGGGGATAGGGAGGCACTCGCCGATGCGGGTCGGGCTACCCGACGCCCCTTTGGTAGTGCCTTCTCTTTCTATCGGGATGATACCCAGGGCTTCTTTTCAGCCAAGGGTTTATCCCAGGAAATTATGGGTATGGGACAACGTTTGAATATCAATTTCAAGTCTCAGTCCTATAGATCCGCCGAGAAGCCCCTAGTGAACTTTGAAACCAAAGTCAGGTCGGGCTTAAGGCTTTCGGCGTACCTGGGTTCACTGTTACGCCTTCGGGCCAGATCAGTTGAACTGAATGTGACCGAGGGGGACTCCAATTTGTTGGATGAACTCCTGCTTTTGTTAGCTGGACTTCAGTGGTCTCAGCTCTCATCAGCGGCGATTGACATTACGCATCAACGCCGCAAGCTGGCGCTCTCCACACTGGGAGTGCTAGAGAAAGACATCCCGCCTCTCTTGCGGGGTATCCCTTCCTCTCATCCCAAACTCTTTGGGGGCCAGTTTAACGAGGTCTTCCTCAAAGAGATAGAGGGTCGCAAACAGGCAAAAGAGATGGCCAGACAATTCTTGCCCACTCAGCCTGCTCGGTCCTTTCCGAAGTCTAAGTCGGTCTCGACAGGCGCTAACCGCTCAAATCGTCGAGTGACTGTGACTATCCCTCGGGTTGAGACCCTACCCTGAGCAACCGTGGTAGAGGCTCGGCGAGAGGAAGAGGGGGGCGTAAGACCGCCGCCAAGGGCACGGTCAGGCCCAAGTCGGCCTTTTGATACCTTACCCCGAGTGCTTGTGGACAGTGTAGGCGGGCGGCTCCAGAGATTCCTCCCAGTTTGGGAGGCAATCTCCGGCGACGCCTTCGTACTATCCGTCGTGCGCGACGGCTTTTACATAGATCTGATAAAGCCGATTCCAAACGGCGCCATCAGAATCCGCCCGCCTCCAATGTCAGCCCTTTTCCAGCAGCACATCTCCTCAGAGATCACCACGCTGCTGGGAAAGGGCGCTGTAGAAAGGGCGAGAGATCATCCTCATCTCTGTCTCTCCCCAATTTTTGTCATTCCCAAGCGCTCGGGAAGTTTACGTATGATTCTAAACATGAAAAGAATCAACAAGTTTATACCTCCAGTGCATTTTCGCATGGAGACCTTGGCATCTATTCTGCCCTTGATCAAGCGGGACGACCTTGCGATCTCCCTCGATCTCAAAGACGCGTACTTTCACATTCCCATTCACTCTCTGTCGAGAAATTTGCTGGGATTCGCGTTCCAGGGCGAAACGTTTCGATTTCGTGCCCTGCCCTTTGGGCTGAGGCCGGTCCCTCGAGTCTTTACTCGAATAGTGTCGGCCCTGGCCGCGTTTCTACGGAATCGCGGCCTCCGATTATTCGTCTATCTAGACGATTGGCTCCTAGTTGCAAACTCAGAGTCCCTCCTGTTGGATCAGTTATGCCTTTTACTGCGACTAACGCAAGACTTAGGCTTTCTGATAAACTGGGAAAAATCGGAATTATCTCCCACACGTACCCCGGTGTACTTGGGTGCGGAGATAGATATCCCGAATCAGCTTGCCCGCCCCAGTCGGGACAGAATTCGGACTATCACCATGACCGCACGGTCATTGCGAGTAGCCCGCAGGGTCAGACAATGGCTTCAATTCCTGGGCTATCTGGCCAGTCTAGTCGACGTCTTACCAGACTGCAGGCTGTTGATGAGGCCCTTTCAGAGGCACCTCCTCAAGTTTTACAGACCGGGCAAAGATTCTCTTTTGGGGTGGATTTGGGGTGGCTGCCTATATCAATCGCCAAGGCGGCACTCGGTCTTCCTCTCTGAACACCTTAGCTGCCCAGTTGTGGAGGTGGTGCCGGTCTATGAACATTATTCCGGTAGCCTCCTACATTCCCGGTCAGGAAAATCTGATCGCGGATTTTCTGTCGCGGGGCAAATGCCTCCCGTCAGAGTGGACTCTTCATCCGGAGGTGTTTGCTCTTCTCCAAGAGGTGTGGGGTCCTCTGGAGATCGATCTGTTCGCCTCCACCCTCAATCACCGACTCCCGAGGTATTGCTCGCGGGTTCGGGATCAGGAGGCGTGGGCGATGGATGCATTTTCCCTCCATTGGGGAGCTATCCGGGGGTACGCTTTTCCCCCCATTCCTCTGATCCCTCAGGTCTTGAGGAAGGTCAAGGAGGACAGGGCTTGGCTCTTGCTGATAGCTCCACTTTGGCCAGCGAGACATTGGTTTCCAGACCTGCTGAGTCTCCTGGCCGGCCAGCCGTTTCCCCTTCCTCTCAGGGAGGATTTGATAATTCAACCCCTCTCGGGGATTGTTCATCAACGCCCAGCGGTCCTCCACTTGACTGCCTGGCCGTTGTTGGGGAAGACGCCAGAAACTCGGGGCTCTCCGAAAGGGCCTCCCAGTTTGTAATGAGAAGCCGTAGAGACTCCACTAGAGATCTCTACAACTCTCGTCTAGGGGCCTTCTTTTCTTGGTGCGAGAATCAGGGTGTCTCGCCACGTGAAGCCCCTATCGGTGTTATTGCCGATTTTTTGATCTCCCTTTTCGATAAGGGTAGATCGATTTCAACCATACGTGGCTATCGTTCGGCTATTGCCGCCGTCCACGTTGGTTTTGCTGATGGTTCGGGAGTCTCCAACTCCCCTCTTTTGGCTAGGTTGACTCGCTCCTTCTTCTTGCAGCGTCCATCAACTCGTAGCCTGACTCCTTCTTGGAGTCTACCCAAGGTCCTTGACGTGCTTGCGAAGCCACCTTTTGAACCTTTGGGTAAAGCGTCCTTTCACCATTTAACGGTCAAGACGCTATTTTTAGTCGCTATTGCTTCGGCACAGAGGAGGAGTACTCTTCATGCTCTGTGTATAACACCGGGTCACATCCGTTGGGAAAACCATGGTGTGCGACTTATACCCAAGCCCTCCTTTATTGCCAAAAATCAGACTGCTTCCTCTGGACCAGTTGAGATTTTTCTTAGACCGCTGTCGGACCATTCCTCAGTGCAGGAGGATAAGGTCTGGTGTCCGGTGAGGGCCTTGAAATGGTATTTAGATAGGACTAAGACTCTTCGTAAGAGTGATCAGCTTTTTGTCATCACTCGAGAGCCCTTTTCCGCCGCTTCCAGAGAATCCATTTCTAGATGGATAGTCGAAGCGATCCAGGCAGCTGGACCGGAGGCCCTATTGACTGATGGGAAGCCCCGTGCTCACGATACCAGGGGCATCAGTGCCTCTTGGGCTCTTTTCCAAGGGGTGCCCCTAGTGGACATTATGAGGGCAGCCTACTGGCGTTCCTCCACGTCCTTCACATCTTTTTATTTAAAAGATGTTCTGTCTGAAGAGTCTTTTTCTAACAAGACGTTGCAAGCTGCAACGTCATCCTTGGGTTCCTGTTGACCTTCCTCTTGGGACATGCCCCCCATTTGAATCTGTGCTGGTCTAGCAAATAGGTAGGTACATTGATTTATTGTAGTAAATCAGTAAAATCAGAATTGATTTTATTATTTGCTAGATAAATCTATGTACCTACCTATGTCCCACCCTCCTACCCCACTCCTTGCCTAGCAACATGTCAAAGTTTGTCTGAGGCTGCTCGTAAAGAGGAGGATTGTGTGCGCGCGTCATGCGTACGTGCACAGAGGAAGGCGTGATCCTAGGGGGGGTATATGCACTGTCGTGACTTTAATTACTCGAATGGCTTGCGTAGTCGGAAGACTAGCAAATAGGTAGGTACATAGATTTATCTAGCAAATAATAAAATCAATTCTGATTTTACTGGTTGGTATGTTTCAACTTGATTTTTACAAAAGGAACATAAATTATCCAACTCGAAACCAAATTGAAAGTCTGTTTCGTATATATAGCCCCATGCAATAATTTGTATTGAAACTCCCTTTGTTTATTAATAACAAATGCATTTTCCAGTCGTGTAAATATTTCTCTTAACATCCCAGTTCCAAAATCATGTTGAACATTTCCATCCGTAATCTTTAATGTATACTCTCTTTGAAATTGTTCAATAAAGTGATTATATAACCGTACAGACTTTAAATCACTAAATTTTTGTATATGACCAAAGATCTTCAGATCTATTTGAAAATGTTCAGTATCCACATGTATAAAATCACTCTGTATCCATTCCTGTTCAATGACTGAAAATATTTTTTGAATCCTGATCGGGCTGTCGGTGGTAAAACCTAAGTTATAAAAATAAGAGATTGGTTTAAAATTACCTCCAACGGTTATATCTGATGCTTTAAATATTCCTTTATATTCATCTATATCTTGCCATGCTTTTAACATATCTAAATAAAACATGGGTATACCATTTAAATTCATTTTCTTCATATCATAATTACAAAGAAATATACTTCGACCTCCAATCGATCTAAAAAAGTAATCAAATGTTGATCAGATGATCTTTGACGGTTTGCATGGTGGAGCTTATTTCTAATTTCCCTTTCCTCCTACCAACACACATGGTGAACCGTAAACCTAATCAAATGTTAGTTTCCACCCTAAATATTTTTCACCGTACAACAGCCTTTTGATCCACATTATTCTTTGAGTCTTAATAAAAGGTTTATAGTCAGTTACCCGAAGCCCCCCTGCAGAATAATCTTGATATAATATTTTCCTTTTTATTCTATCTTTCCCACCCCAAATGAAATTAAAGGAATTTTTTTCAATTTCCTCAAGGATACTATGTGGAACAGATATAAGAGAAGAAACGTAATTTAATTTTGAATATACATACATTTTCAATAATTTGATTTTGCCGTACGTCGTAAGATCTCGTTGGCTCCATCAACCTATTAATCTTTTTATTTTACTTAATATCTCTTTGTAGTTTAAATCATCTTTTATTTTCGAATTACGTGAAAAATAAACTCCTAGGATTTTTATGTCTTGTACTCTATGTCCCAAAAAAGGTAAACCGGACATATCAATCGCTTCCCCCAACCAGATAAAATTTGTCTTATCCATATTTATTTTTAATCCACTTAATTTCTCAAAGTCTTCGAAGACTTTCTTCACTCTATCAATTGACTTCATATCTTTAAGAAACAATGCTATATCATCGGCGTAAAGTACCTGCTTTATTTTTCCAGTATCAAACCGAATTCCTTCAATACAAGGGTCCTTTCGGATATTATGAGCAAGCAGCTCAATAGCTATTGTAAATAAATAAGGGTCCCCTTGTCTTACCCCTCTTAACTTTAAAGTATCCAGTTGAGTGTCCCCCGTTTATCACACAGCTACTAACATCAAGAATTTTAACCCAAGAGCACAATACATTACCGAACCCAAAAGATTCCAATGCTTTGAACAGTAGTCTATGTGAAATACAGTCAAATGCTTTTTCAAAATCTACAGCGGTAAGAAAACCTACAGGTTGATACAATGACTGAAAAAATACATCTTCTATTAAACGCACTGCCTCTCCAATATTTCTCTCTTTAACATAGCCCACCTGATCGTAATGAATGATATCTCCTAAAATCTCTTTTACCCTTTTAGCCAACACTTTTGACAGAATCTTAGTCAAGATTTAGAAGAGTTATTGGCCTATAGTTTTTCATATACAAAGGATCTTTTCCCGCTTTCTCAGTAAGTGTAATGACTCCCTGTCTCTGTGAATTGGATAACACCTCAGTTTCGAAACTCATTAAATGCTTCCACTATATACTTCCCTAAGATTGGCCAAAATGTATAATAGAATTCAGATGTAAAGCCATCATTGCCTGGTGACTTATTCCATTTCATTTCCTTAACAGCTTGATAGCATTCTTCGAATGTTATATGCCCTTCACAAAATGCTTTATTTTCTTCGCTTAGTTTGGGCAGTTCGCTTAAAAACATTATCAATATCTTCTGTTATGTCCTTATCTTGACATTCATATAAATTCTTATAAAACTCCCCAGTGATCTTTAAAATCTTTCCTATCACGTATCACCTCATTATTGCTATTATATATTTCCTTGATCACTTTTTCTTTTATTCGACTTTAATAATTGTTCAAAAAATTGAGAATTTCTTTCTCCTTCTTCAGACCATTCTGCCCTCGATCGTACTTTTAAGCCTTGACGGGAGTAGTCAAAAAGCTTTTCCAGTTAATTTTTTTTCATGTCTAGTTCTTCCTGAATATTATTTTGGAAATTAAACGTCAATCGATATTCTAAGTCTTTAATTTCTTTTTCCAATGCTTCAACTTTTGCTTTCCTAAGTTTTGCTTTTGCCCGGGAAAACCGCATAATATATTCCCGTAGTTTCATTTTCATAAAATCCCAAAATGTGATTTTACTATTTATTTGACCCAGCCACGTTTCCTCTTTCAATAATCCTATTTTTTTTTTTTATGTATTTATTGAATTTTACAAAATCAGGATAATCATAAAATATGGATAATAATTACAAAAACAAAAGAAATAATCCTATTTTTTACCCCATCGACAAAATCCTTGTCATAACATAGATACTATTGAACTTCCAATATGATTTACCAAAAATGAAATTATCGACCAAATTTGTAACTTCTACTCTAACACCAGCGTGATGAGGTGTGATAGAGGGCAGAATTTCGAATTTCCTTACGGCTTTTTCTAATTTTGATGATATAAAAATATAATCTAATCTACTCTGCACCAATGGCTGCTTCTGTCTAAAGGCAAATTCTCTTTTATTAGGATGATGCTTACGCCAAACATCGATTAAATCAAACTTATCAAGAAACTCTCCCAACAAGTCTCTATATTTGCTATTTTAAATATTACTCGTTCCCATATAATCTAAATTATAATTCATAGTTATATTGAAATCTCCCCCAATTATAAGGGAATACTCTTGACTGAATACAGAAGATACCATCCTATTCAGATTAGACAGAAAATCAACTTGGGCCTTTTCTTTATTTTTTGTAGGAAAATATACATTTCCTAATATCAATTATTCACTTTGGCATTTACCTTGTATTATAATGTATCTTCCTTATCTTTTATAATATTTTCCATCACAAAGCCCGTGTTTGGTTTCAACATCACAATAACTCCCCTACTGTGATTACTACCGTTATTAAAATCCATTGTCCCTTCCGAATCCTTTTTCCAACTGCCTTCAATGTCTTCTGTACTGAAAGTTTCCTGCATGAATATTATGTTTCCCGACATTTTACACCACTGGAAAATTTTTCTTTTAACTGTATCTCTCAGTCCTCGAACGTTGATCGAGACTACTTTTAAATTATTCACCATTGAAAACTCTAAATCTTAAACTGACAAAAAGCTAGGAACAGCATTGTGTAGTATTGCGACAATATCTCAGTAAATGGGAAGAATGATGCATTTTTAAATACAGAAAAAACAATTGTCAATTGAAGTTGGAAATAAGACAAATACAGACTGATTCCGGAACTAGAAAACATGCCACACGTCACAAATTCTCTCCCTTTAGAAAACCAGATTATGAAAAACAAAAACAGTCTCTTGCTACAAGAGAAAGAAAGAAAATCGAACTCCATAATCCAGACGAGGACCCACTTTCCCCGTATAGTATACATTTCATTAGCTACATAATGATTTTTTTTTAAATGAGAGAAGAGCAAAGATGAAAAAAAAAAACCAATCCAACTCTGTCTTTCTTAGAAAATAAACAAAAGTACAGAAGATTTCCAAAGAAAATAATTTTTACACTATTCACTGTCCAAGCGATGTCTCTGAATTGATGAAAAAAAAAGAAAAAAAAAAACAACCTATTTTCCAGTCTAAGGAGCTTCAAAAGTGTTGAAGTCTCAACTGGCTAGGTGCCATCTAAGATGACTTCAAAATTTATAATTAATGGAAATTTCGTCAGGCGTATAGCCAATTTTTGTTTTAACACTCACGAAGCCAATACTGGCTAAGTGTGTATGTGGGTGTTTGTGCTCAGAAGGGATTCGGTAATCACAATGTTAAGATGAAAATTCTAGAAGAGCTGGTTGGATTCATCTTTTATTTCGGGGTTCAACGATTCGACGTCAGAGTCCAGTCTATGCTAGTCCAGTCTCGTCTCTTTGAGTGAGAAGCTATCTTCCCGAAATCCAACATAGAGGGGAGACATGATACAAGGCCTCTACGTTGGATTTCGGGAAAATAGCTTCTCACTCAAAGAGGCCAGACTGGACTAAGTCGATGTATACAACCGGACAGTTACAAGGTTCGGACGTCAGCGGATGCTGTCGTCGGGTCGACGCCAGAAAGTCGACGATGAGTCGCCGGTAGACACAGCTATACGAGCCCCTTGGCTTATCAATCTGGTACTGCAATGGGCCTACGGAGCCATACACTTTGTCCTATTGGGGCCTGTGACGGATTGTATCAATGTAGCGCGAGCTAGCTTGCTAGGCCGAGAAAAACGGAACGTATTTTTTTCAGAGATGTTTTTATCAGAGTGAAATGGTTTTCGTGAAAGGGAATGATTTCTACGCACAGTACGCACATGCATATTATACGAGAGCAATGTACACGCAGGTTTAGATCGGGGTCTAGATGCATGACAAGCAAAGTTGTTTCGAGACAGTAGGCCTATAAATGGAATGCATTTTTTTTTCAAGTGGAATTTATTTCCTCTTGAAAGTGAAATGATTTTTGTGTGAAAAAGTGAAATGAATTTTTGTGAAAAGTGAAATGTATTTGTTAGAGTGAAATATATATTGGCTGGCGTGAAATGGGTTTTGTAAAAGATAAATATTTGATAAAGTGAAATATATTTTGTATGGATGTTGATCAGTTATATTTAATTCCGTTATGGCGTGCCATATACCTCCTTGGGTATTAGATATGTTGCCAGGTTTTAAAAAGCGTTTCTAATGTTTAAAAAGTGTTCTGTTGGAACTTTTCGTCATTGTAAACATATATAGGCATATAAAAAAACAATAGCTTGTAATTTTTGTTTAAGGAAAATATCGGTGTTGTCTTTATTTCTCTATTAGATTTTGCATGTATTGAACTTTTTATAACAAATGATTTGCCTATACATGTATTTAAGATTTGGGGGATTGACCTTTGATAGGTCGATAAGCCTCTGTTACCACCCCATACAATATTTTGATCTGTATTGCTTCGTTCTTATCTACATGTATTTTATAATTTGGATATGCTTGTCCCAGTTTTTCTAGTTTAATGCAATCTGTTGAATAAAACAGAACTGTATGTTCGGATCACACCTTTGTTCACACTAACCAGGGAGGTCTCTCTTCCACCTCCCTGCACTGACTACTAGGAAACTAGTTGCTGATCTCAACGGGAAAAGTCTGGATGTGTGTCTGAATAAAGGTGTAACGATTGACTCAGTTCGATTTTTTAGAAGCACACAGAAAAAAAGGTGTCTCCAAAGCAGAAATTAGGCGTAATACGATTACGACACCAGTTTACAACTAAGCAGTTAACTCATCCCTACTTGGGGCTACGTTGCTCTTTTTTATATGGGTAGGGTATAGACATAGACCTATTTACATCAAAGAAAAACAAAGGACAATCATATTGAGATTCTTGAATCGTTTAATTTTGGTAACTCTCGTTAGAAAAAGGACATGGTCAATTATACATTAACAATATAAAGGTTCAGAAATAGTGAACTGATATAAAATGCAGGAAGCATATCGGTAACTCGCGTTACATTATGACGTCCATTCAAAAAGCCTGGCACAAACTGATGGAATACAACTATTTTGTTGGCACTGTATCTTGTTTTTTACAGATGCACAATTTTGCAGATAGCAATACATTGAAAGTACAATTGAAGTACAATTTTGCAGATAGCAAAATTAAGACTTCTACATGTAGAACAATTGTTTTGGTAACTCCATTACATGGCTCAAGTGGGTAACTTTTATGTGATGCTGAAACATTTTGGAAGGTAGTGTAGAAATTTCCTCTTAGGGACTGGAGTAGACCTAGTTTGCTTGTCTAAATTGAATTAATAGATGTGTTAGCAATATTTTTTTCCATTGAAGATATACAAACTAAGTTAAGCACATAAATTTCAGCACTTCGGACAACTAAAATCTTTGCAATGTTTGTAGCTGTATCTCGGAAAATATTCAAGCAACTTGATGTACTTATGTTTGTTTAATATGGGTAAATCATAAATGATTTCTTTGCAATGTGATAAACTTTTAGTGTCATGTCCACCTTCCCATGAAATTGCCCAGCTTCTTTTGCTTGTTTTTACACGTACATACTTTAACTTTGTGTTATTATATTCAATGTATGTTGAGCTGAACAGGCTACTCTGTATAAATATGAGAATTAAATAAACTCTTGCTATTTTGACCATTAAATAAACCAACATATGTTTAATGTTTGGCTCTTTATGAGATTCCCTATTCCACTGAAAAAAGGAAGATTAAAATTTATAACAATCGGGCAGATACACGCAAAAATGAACATGAATATGTCATCTCAGTCGTGACTCCCATCCCATCCGAAAATCATCAGTGGCATGTTTCTCTATATAATTATGCACTGTGGCGCATATAATTATACACGGTCATCCCAGTCGGGGCAAGGGGAAGATAACAAATATGATGGGGGGGGGGGGGGAGGATCTCTTATTTGTGGCTGAAAAAATTATAGTAATTTCCCCTTCCCATGAAGGCAAGGATCCGAAAGACACAATCTCGAACTAAGGGAAATTAATTTCACGTCACTGAGTTATACATGTAAACTATACATTTGGCAATATCATGAACGCCAAAACAACCATTTTAACCGTAATGACTACGCTATATATGTTAACCTTATATACTGCACGTTTGAGCCTACATGTATTTTCAGAAGGTTCATACTTCCTCGGGTTTCGAAGTCACTTAATTTAAAACAAACAACTGGCCAAGGGTTTGATAATTCCAAAAATGGATTAGAGTTCACATTATTCCGAAAATTAATTTTGTAACCATTATTCCGAAGATCCGTAATTCCGAAATATATTTCTAATTCAGAAAATTGAAAAATGACTTGAATTTCCTGATTGAAACAAAAATCTAGGTCATTTAAAGTCACGGTCATGTCAAAAATGGCCGTTACTATGGAAAATATCTAAACTTAACAGTATAAAATAGGCAGAGAGCTGTCTACGCAATCTTAGATTATATTTTTTATTAGCTTGGACCCTCAGCTATCATCTGCCTGTTTTCCATAGAGTTCATGGTGGGCGTGGCCGCTAGGGCCGTTACCATGGCAACACATAACGAAATACTGGAATTTAGAAAATACCATATATTTGTCATTTAACAGCATATGGTAAGGCCTCTAATATACATGTATGTATTTCAAGCTGCCCCACTGATTCCAACAACAATCAGTCATTTGAAGTCATGGGCGTGTAAAAAATAGCCGTTGCTATGGAAACAGTACCACAAAATGCTGATTTTTGGAAAATCTGTATGATTTATCAATACAAAATAGAAAACAACTGTCTGCACAATCTTAAATCATGATTTTCTGTTAGGACCATCAGCTCTCATATTATCTTACATAGAGTTGGTAGTGGTCGTGACCACTAGGGTTGTTACTATGGTAACCACCAAGGAATGGAATTTTAGAAAACATCTGTAATTCAATATCACAAATTGTAACCATCTAATTATATGTATTTTGGAGTGCCCGTTTGATTGCAAGTAAAATCGGAGTCATTGGAAGTCACTGTCATGTCAAAACATGGTTGCTATAGAAACGTTATGGTGAATTAATAAATATTGTTGAAAAATTTTAACTATTCAATGCGCTTTATAAAGTAAGGATCCCCACAACCTGAAATGTTTTTTTTCCCTGTACGTTTAAATCAGATTCTCAATCATTTAGTACAAGAACTGACCACCAGTCGTGCGTAAAGTCGTGCGTAACTTACGAATTGCTTTA
Source organism: Heliocidaris erythrogramma (assembly GCA_025617745.1). Taxonomy (NCBI): domain Eukaryota; kingdom Metazoa; phylum Echinodermata; class Echinoidea; order Camarodonta; family Echinometridae; genus Heliocidaris; species Heliocidaris erythrogramma. The sequence goes on along the minus strand of CM046873.1, from coordinate 34,917,877 downwards.
TGAAATACCCCCAGATGAAGTTGAATTTTACTATTTAGATATTTATCTATTCTAATTATGAAACATTTGCTCTAATCCAATCAAGTTTAACGTTTACAGTAGCTTATAAGAACATTTGTTTGTGTTTGATAACAAATGTTATTCGTTTCAGTGGCATATCTACGGGAGGAGGGGGGGGCAGGTGGCACGTGCCCCAGCCGCGCATTTTTTTTGTACACAACTGTTTAGCCATATCGCGGAAAACTTCGTTCCATTGCCTAGGCAGAAATATTGAAGACAGAAATACATAAAGAGAGAGAAGAGGATAGATTAAGGGGAAACTAAAGAACTATACAATGTTTTAGGAAAGAGAAGAGTACAGAAAAAAGGAAAAACAAACAAATGTACGAAAAGGGAGAAGGGAAGCTTTAAAAGAGTTCCTTTCCCAGTGTTAAAAGCGCGAAAGCTCCGACGTTTTAGCAAGTTTGAGATATGCGGTTTGAGAAAATCGAAGAGACCAGCCCACTTTTACACCATTTACTTCACTCATTACTGCATGAATAAACATAAATCCTTACTGATTCGAATGATTATACATTTGACATTTGACTTTGAAATGATAACGATTTGGGGTAGAAAAACCGTTTCAAAACCTCTTGAACTCGAATCGAAAAGCGCACATAGCAACGCTCAGGCTCACTGCCGAGAACCGCCCAATCAAAATAGGCTAGTTGTGCACGCACGCTCTGTTCATTTCCATATGAATTACGTGTACCCTCGATCTCTGCCTTATTTGCATAGTTTATGCAAATTAGATCGATCGACCACTTCGCCTCGCGTGACGGGTTCTTTTTCTCCAGCTTTGCCACCGGATTGATTTTCATATAGAAACTTTTTTTTTCATATTTTAAATATATTTTCCACGGAAGTTTATTTTATCATTGATCGGATTTTTTTGACGGGTTGGAGCTGACAGAGTAAAGTTTGAGCAAATGAAAGTAGTAGTAGGTCAAGGCCTACTGTATTCGTAATTACACTTTCAACTTTGAACTCTTGACGTCATCGCGCGTGCAATGGAATCATGCAGCCGTTTTTTTATCGCGGCAAGGAGTCATGAGGCCAAAAAAAAATCAAATGCATAATGAAGTAAAAGCAAAAGGTTAAAAATAAATAGATGAAAATCTTTTGAGGGCATTTCTTCTACTTTTTTCTTTTACATTCATAGGTTTATTATGGAGTTCACGATTTCTCATCATCATCACACATACTTTCATTATTGCTTCGTCTGCTGAATCAAGGCCGTACGCAGAAATTTTTTCCTGGGGGGGCAAGATGATCGCTTTCAAAGGAACCCAAAACTTGAAGTCTAAAACCCTATTAAAAAAAAGTATGATTTTGAAATTTCTGGGGGGGCAACTGCCCCCCCCCCTGCCCCCCCCCCCCCCCCCCCCCGCTGCGTACGGCCTTGTGCTGAATTGTTTTCTGTAAAAAAAAGTGACATTATTCACATTTTATTGAACTCAATATATTCAGTCAGTCGACATAAATTACAAACGATAAACTGAGCGCAGCTTAGGTTCTAACGGTTTCAAAAGCATGAATAGATTTCCTGTCTTTTCATTGCAGATGAGAACAAAGAAATCCCCGATTTTGTCAATGGAGCTCCAATTCAGGCATGTTACATGTTGAATAGTGTTCTATAAATTGTCGTTACACATCCATTTCCGGGGGGGGGGCACTGCCATGACAAGGTGCGCACCATGCCTGTACACAAAAACACATTAAAAGGGTTGTTTTTTTCAATACCGTCGATGAACGTGCCCATCATGATGATATAATAATACAGTGAAATGGGAATAAAATCGGGGGGGGGGGGGGGGGTTATACTTTTCACAGCCTGACATTATCCCCCTTCATGTTTAGGTTGGTGAATATATTACACTACTTGTTTCGGGTATTCTGAGTTCGAAAGTTGATTACTTTTTAGGGCCCATTTTGTAAGTTCATGTATGGGCATGTTGTCCATGTTGTAATAACATTGCCCCCCCCCCCCCGTTTTGGGAATGGGAAAGTCATATAACTCAGCAAAGGCATCTAACAAAATAAATCCATCATCGATTACTTGCTTTTCCAAAGGCGGGTCGGAGTTGGTGGTTATAAAAAAGAATAATCCGGAATATATAAATAAATTTATATATATACTTGTACCAGCATACCAATCATAACAGAGGAGTTATTATTGAACATTTTCCCCTATTTTATATTTTTTAGACGTTAGCGAAAATTGAACTGATTTAGTCCGTTTTGAACTCTCTGCTTTCAGTCTTCCGACCGCTGAGAGCTTATAATTTGCGGCAAAAATGAGAATAGATAACGACGGAATACCCACGAAACGATTCTGTAAAGATGATTATAATAATGCAGAGAAACACATGAATACTGTGAAAATGGTAGTACTTTTCTTATTACGAGGCGGCTAAAGTTATAAATATTAATTTCTTATAATATTCTATAAATACATCAACAAAGTTGAACAACTTGAAAATTGAAAAAAAAAATGGAAAATACAGAAGGAATCGGAAAAGTGTAAATTAGTCTCGCTAAAATAATAAAACACATTTCCCAAAATAAATAGTAACCCATCATGATGATATAATAATGACTACTAATGAAACAGTATTTGAGGGTAAAAAATAAGAATGGAAAATAAAAATATTAGTAAATGATTTCATTCATTCACGATTTATTCGAATACATATAAAACAATAAATAGAAAGTATGGTAATAATGATATATTACAGCAAATACTTTTATGAGTTATGGTAGCAATACTCTCTTCAGAAAATATATGAATAAATTGAAGAAAAAAAATTGTGAGGATAATAGAGAAAGCGGTGGACGAAGAAAGAAGGGGAAAAATCAAGGATGACGAAATGGAAGGAAAAGATGAAGGAATAACTCTAGGATAAATGGAGGAGAAAAAAACAAAAGGAATAACCATAGGATAAATTAATGAAGAAAAAAAAATTGATGAAAATTAAAAAAAAAAAATCATGAATCATGTGAATAAGTGAGAAATAGGAAATTACAACGGGAATTCAGAATTGATAGAAATGAAAAAAAAAAAAAACACAAATGCCAAAGGGGGTCAAAATGAAGGGGGCGAAATACAAGAAATACAATCAATAAAGAAAAAAGACGAATGGAAGGTTTTTATTTACTCTCGGAAAAAGAATTCAGGCAGTACTCAACACAGGAAATTAGGATGGAACAGAAGAATTTCAAGGAGGAGACAAAGTTCGGGTGGAATTGATATATCGTATAACTTCACCAACCCCGTGTCCCTCTGTCTAAAGAGAGAGAGAGAGAGAGGGGGGGGGGGGAGGGGGCAAAATACAAAAGGCGCAAAAACAATTCGTTTAGACAACGGAATGGAGAGAAACAAGAAATGATGGGAGAACAAGTATGAGAGAACGACGGCAATAAACACATTTAGGCCTATTTCTTATCAACTATCAAACAAATTTCTCCAGTAAGTTGTCCGACAAAATATACATGTGGCTTGGCAGACGCTTACGGCAAAATTCATCATGGGGGGGGGGGGGGGGGGGGCTTCTGGGGATCGGGCCATAAAAGGATAAGCGATCGATCAACAGGGTAAAACATCGCCTTCGCGCCTGTAACATCAGCAGAAACAAGAAATATTCAGATTCAGATTTTGAGTTTTATTGATTGAATTCCTAACATATTTGGATATTCTCGATTTCATTCATAAGAACATAAATGGGATATTGGCAAATACACCCCCCCCCCCCAAAAAAAAATAGAGAATTCCGAAGACCGATTCTGCTCGGTTACAACCATGAAATGCATAATCAAACGGAATAACTGATATATGAGAGGTAACCAGGGGCGGCGATACAGTGGGGCGTGGATTAGGGGGCCACCACTCCTACGATTTTTTTTCAAGTATAGGCCCAAGTGAAAGCAAAGAACAAAAATTAGGAGATAAAGAACAAGAACAAAAAAGGCTGAATATAAGGAAGAAAGAAAAAAGAGTATCACAAAGGAGAGCACTGTGTACTGTATAGCCCTATATTACCCGATATTCATTCTTGCCTCTCCTATCGAAATACCCGAGCGCTACATGTGGAGATTACATTATAGAAAAGTCAAATGAAATTTGCGCGAAAAATAACTCGGATACCAACCGAAGTCCCCCCCCCCCCCCAAAAAAAAGATATGTTTTTACATCCATCCTCATCTGACACAGGCCAATCTCTTTTCTTTCAAAACGGGTCTACAATGTAATCTTTTATTTTCAATAAAAAGATGAAGAACAACAAGAACAATTGTAATTATAATGATGTAATTATATGATGAATATGATATTGATAATGATGTTGATAATGATGATGATGATGATAATAATAATATTAATAACAGCAACAAAAGCAAAAAACATGATTATTTGTAAGACCATACCTAAACCTATATGCTTTATATAAAGATTCCATCTTTTTCTTCATTATAAATCTATTTTGGAACATCCCATTTACGCAATTATTTTAATATCTTTATCTGGAATTACACTTTTCCCATCAATTGTTCTGTCTTCATTTCTGACCTTCTTTATTACCGTCTCTTGTTGTCCATTATGAGCACTCTATTTTGTATTTCTCTCACCCTCTTCAACAACAATTACGTCTTCTGTGCTCGTCTATTCGTTTAGAAAAGAACACAAAAACACCAACAGGAAAAGTAGAAACAAAGAGTACGATCAAAACTCATGAAGCAATATTTTTTGCCTGGGACATAGAAAATGCGTTTTTAAAAAGTTGGACCCCCCCCCCCCCCCCATGTGTGTTTTTTTTTTTTTTGGGGGGGGGGGGCTTGCCGGGAATGTCGACAACGGCGACGATATTGGACTTTTTGGGGGTTGTCAACAAAAATTTTGTCGGGAATGTCGACGACGGCGGAGACTGGGCCCCTTTTTTGTAGCACAATAGTAACATTCCTGCATGGTTCCCATATTTGGGCTCCACCAATCTCAAAAACGTTCGGCTGGCCCTGATAGAGAATGTGGTAGATGAAGAAAAAATGAAACAAATCAAGGGAGACAAAACGGAAGGATAAGATAAAGGAATAAATATATGATGAATGAAGAAATATGGGGATAAATAAAAGAATAGCCCTAGGATAAACGACGAAAAAAAGAACTAAAGTTTACGAAACAAAAAGGCAAACATGAATCATGTGAATAAGTGAGATATAGGAAGTTACAATGAGAATTCAGAATTCAAAGTGAGGTCCATATAATCCGATTTTGCTACATCAACCTTTCTTCTGTCTCGCACGGTCCAGTGGTGTAACGGGGCGGATAGAGGGGGCACGTGCCAAGGGCAGCACTTTCAAGGGGGGGGGGGGGGGGGAGGGGGATGGAAATGAAAGAATGATGAAGTGGAGAAAATGTGTGGTCCTGGATTATTACGCACCCAAATCATTAATAAAATGCATATTTTATAGAAACAGTGTTTTTAAGGCCTTAAATGCAAAAATAAATGAAGCTTGGCAGCTCCCTCGGATTTGTTTTCTCAAAGAATCTCGTAATATCTCAATGTACGTAGCATATACATGTAGTTTATAGAAAGCATTGTAAAGGGTTCATTTTTACATTTTCTCTTTTACTTTATTTTTCAATCAATCGGCCTTTATAAAGAACACATAACGATGGACCTTCGAACTAGCCAAAATACGGTCCGGTCAAGGTGGACACTCCAAACACAAAATCGCCCCATGGCTGGAGCTCGCTACAAAAGGGCACCAGCAATTTCTTTCTTTCTTTCTTTTTGCTGGTGCTTGTCGAAGACTTTTCGGACATGTGACAACCCCCCCCCCCCCCCCCCCCCCCCCCCCCTGCAAGACTATACTCAGATCCCTTGCAACGTTTTGAAAGGTACTTTCATCAGATGACCTCCAACAAATCCAACATTTTGTCCGGCGGATAGTCTTCATCCCCACCCCTATCCATTATTGTCTCCAGTTCATTCTCCGCTCAACCGGCTTTTAATGCTAATTATGGTCGGAGAAAACTCCTATTATCTTATTTTATTTTTTTTTAATTTGACTATTTATTTTATTCTTTTTTTTTTCCTTTTTCTCTCTCTCTCTATTTTTTATTACTTTTATTCGTTTATTGTTATTCTTTCTCTTTTTTTTTTTTTTGGGGGGGGGGGGGGGGGACTGCTCATGTTTCAAAATGCATATTTTGAACATAATGATGGACATTTTACTTTCTTTGTATAGGCTAAGATTTGAATGAATGTACCGACACTCTTTATCATAAATAATTAATAATTCAATTCATATTATAATTCTTTTCATGTTATAAATTTTGATTGGCATAGACTTGTGCATGTACTACAATGAGAACGAATGGCATGACGTCATCCCATCGGAGTCCATGAATTCGCTCAGCTCCAAGTGCCAGTCGTCGCTGCAGCTTGACTCCATGTTGAAATCCTCGCTCTCGCTTGATTGTTGATTTGAAGAAACGATGCTATCCTTGATGAAAAGCTACTTGTCAAAAGATATCCTACTTTGTATAAACCACGGAAGGATCCAAAAGCCAGGTCAAATTTGCATATGCCGCATTGTTTGTGACGAAGAGTCACGGACGCGTGTCCGGCTATATTGAAACAATATAATACACGAATGCTCGCTTCCCTTGATTTTCTTCTACAATAGAGATTTACAAGCCAAAGGTGAAATAAGGCATTCACATTTTCTATAGATGTAACTGCTGCGTTCAATTTCAGGGGAAGAAAATCTTCTGTCCAACAACAATTTTCTTATTCCACTCCACATTCAATGAATAAAAACAGAAAATGAGGGGGCTGAGTCAGTATCAGTGAGAATTTGAATATCCCTTTAAGTACCAGAAACGAAAATAACACTTTTCAGATATCAATACCCCATATACCCCGAAAAAAGACTTTTCATTTATATCATATAACAAATTTGCAACATAGTGAATGCCTTTGATAAAATTAAATCTGAATGTTATTTTGCGACAAATTGATACAATTTTATGTTCTGCAATTTGAAACTTTGCAAACAAACATTCAGTTAGTATATTGTGTAAATAAGAAAGGGGATTTCACTGGGGTATAAAGAGAGGGAAGTTCCCCAGTTTCTGCTGTAAAAAGATAAAGGTTTATCTCCTTGTTTGCATTCAAAAGATGCATATCGGTAAAGGGATCGAGGTCTGCATGTGCATATGGAGTTTCTTTACAACAACACATGTGAATGGAAATGATCATCTTTTATTAGTGATTACCCACTCCGATGAAATCGGTAGGGTTATGTAAAGGGCTCCGTATGTTTGTTTGTTTTTTTGTTTGTTTGTTTGTTTGTGTACAAGAGAACGGGTGAACGGATTCGCACCAAATTTTCATGGAATGTTCGGATAGTGACAGGAAAGAATCGATTAGATTTTGGTGATGATTGGTTAACCCCTTGAAGTTTTGACCCCAACTTCATTTCGGATAGTGACAGGACAGAAGCGATTAAGAAAAGAATCGATTAGATTTTTTGTGATGATCGGTTATAGAAACTTCAGTTCGGAGAGTTCTTTTTTTGTTTTTAAGAATATTTTATTACTTCCTTTTTCAAAATAACATTTTCACAATCATCAAGGTAAAATACACAAACAAATATATTCACACCCGGTATCATTGTGCCAAATTACATAATAACAATAAGTAACCATAATATTTTACATGCATGTATTAAATAGTAGATTATGCCAAATCTAGAAGTCTTTATTGCGATAAAAAAGGAGAAAAATATAAAATATAAAATATAGTGACAGGAAAGAATCGTTTAGGGAAAGAATGCAACTACTCTGTAGCGCCGCCTTTGACGGCCTTTCTAGTTCTCCAATGTCTTGCAGATACAAATGGTTCGCGTGGGCCACAGAACAGGAACTGGGGTGGATGCAGTCCCCACCACCACAACCACACACCATTATTGTACATACTTTATATAAAAACACTACCCTCTGATACCTTCGGGGAAACCCTATCATCACTGGCGTAGACAGGGGGCACCGGGGGCCATGCCCCTCCCTATTCAGCCACTACAACAAAAAAGCGAGAGCGAAAAAGCGGGGGAAGTGAGAGAAAAAATGCCTAAAAAGGCACTACAAGCCGTAATCCTGGCTCTCAAAATTTGCTAAAAACGTCAAAGTTTTCGCGCCCACCCTTATACCATGGGTGTCGATCCCGGGGGGATGGACGTATATATCCCCCAAAATATTTGAGGAGGGAGGATGGCCTGTATTATCACTCCCAATATATTTGGATAAAATAAATAAGAATTATGATGCATTAACTTGAAACTAATAATTACTTAAACTCATGATGTTTAATCTTGAAATAACACATTTTTTAATGATAAGAAGAAAGTAAATAAAAAAATGCCATAAGTTCAATACGAAAATATTGAAGAAAATTAGTTCACTCGCATTGTTTTCTCAATTACGGGGTTCCGTCCATTGGCGTAGATCCGTACATTCCTTCTTTACATTAAAAACATTTTGGGATGCTTTAAAATGCAAGTTTTATAGACAGATTCCCTGATGTAGGAGAGGGGTACTCCCTCCCACCCCTGCTCGGTCTCTTCGCTCAGTGGTGTGTCTGGGGGGGGGGGGGGGCACGTGCACTGGGAAACACTTGAAGGGGGCGCAAACGCAAAGGAGAGAAAGAAAAATAGGGGAGTGAAGAAAGATTATAATCATTACGGCTTTACGGCCCGTACCCAGCCTATTCCGCCTAAAAAAAAAAGATGCTAAAACGTCGGAGCTTTCGCGCTTCGCGCGGGAAGGGGGGGGGGGGACTCCCCCTCCCTGTACCCACCCTGTACCCACCCCTGTTACATACGGTGCAGTATTACGTCCAAATAACTGAAAAGCACTCAGGGTGTCGAACTATAACTTTCCGCCTAAAAATTGTTTTCTACGAGCCGTTATCTTTATCTCAAAATTGCGGGGGACAAGGGGGGGGGGGGGGGGGTGAAATGTGAATCGACCTATAAAGCATTCACGACTTCCTGTCACTTCTCCGAGACAGAGTCAATTTCTCCTTCATCCTGACAGTCTCTCTTTCTTTCCCTGCCACCCAGTCCCCCTTGTCTCTCTGCCACATCACTCCACCCTCTCCCTCTCTTTATGTCATCCATCTTCTACATCAATCTACATGTATTTTTAATGTTACTTACTTAATGTTACAGTTTCCTATGGGACAGGGCATCTCACCAAACATGGTGATGGAAAAGATCCTTATGAAGGTTAACGACGTACATATCAAAGTCAACAACCTTATCCGGGGACAGGCGCAATCACAAAAGTTTGTCATCGTTCCGGAATTCTTATAATTTTAATAAATTACCTCGCTCTCTCGCTCTTTTACTCGATCCCTCTTAATACAACAAACGGACTTATCGAATCACTTTTCTCCCCATTTTCCCCATATTTTGGAGTTCCTTTTTAAGACCAGACGGCTGATCGAGATCGATATTTCAAAAAATAAAACTAACTTGTGTAATATTAAACACGAAATTTAAGCTGGGATTTCATTGCGCATAACACATCGATAATGTTTTAATTTCAATAAAGCGCTCATTATATAACTGGCCAATCATGCTGGTTTGTAACAACATTACCCAAGGCACTAAGTAATACTCTTTTAATTCATGCGCTCGAATGAAGTGTGCTTAATATTATTCCGAATTACCCAATAGATGTTGTTGACATAACGAAAACGTTAAAAATATAGGGCAAAGCCAAAAAAGAAAGGTTACTCTTTCAACACAGGGGCGTTTTTGAAAGTGTGTGTGGGGCTGATTTGATTTCATTCATTAATGATAATATATTAAGCTAATTCATACATTTTATGAAACGTGTTTACTCAAAAAATGAAAAGATTGACACGGGTGGGGGGGGGGGGGGGGAGGGGGTGGGCTGCAGCGCCCAGGCCCCGTCCCCAGTTCTGGTTCCGCGACCCATGCAAAAGTAAAGTTGTATTTATATTCAGAAATCCGGTCTTAACTCGAGATCATTAAGTTTTTCGTTCTGATATTTCAATTTCATTTTTTTTATCCGCAGCCATGACGGCTACATACAACTATTAAAATGTGAAAGTGAATTTATAATTGCATTGCTTGGAAACTAAACAATGTATTTTGGGATTGGATTTGTATTGTTATTAGTTGATTATTTTTTTTTGGTTTGGAACATAAAGCAATATTTTGAATAGTTATCAGGCGCAAGAATGTATTGTCCTTTACTTATTCGTGTATTAATTTTTATGTCGTTTATTATCATTACTATATATTTTTGTGGTGGGCTCGATGTAGGAAAATTAAATGTTAGGGGCCTACTTTGTCATGGCACAAACCTAGGTATTTTTTTTTTCTCAGAAAACTATGACAACTGATACGTACGGTACTTTGACGGAGACTTCAATACATTCGTACTTTTTCCAAAGAAAATACGAAGCAAAATGAAGCAGAATGAGTCGCCATTTAAACCGTAAGTGGCGCTCTTTCAAAACACTAAATAAACAACTTCCTTCAAGGCAGAACAAAAATAAAGAACAGGAAGTCGGCGAAATTGAATCACCGGGCGGGTCGCTTAACAAAATCTCGCGCTAATCCCGCTGAACGGCGACTTCTTAGAGTCGCCGATGGCTATGACAAGATCCGGGAGAAAATCCCGCTAATCGCCCTTTTTAACTTTGGCCGCGGTGAAAACGGTGACAAAACTTTCCGTAAGAAGCCTTAGCTAGGACCCTGGATATCCTCCCCGACTGCCATGGTATTAAGATAGGAAATAACATTTTTGATTTTTGATTTGATTTATTTTCTTCTGCATACATATTAGTACAACATTTTTCGGTAATGTATATAAAATAAAATACAAGAGTACTTTTTGACACTGAATCATAAACAAGTACATGTATATGTAACAATTATTTTTCAAAAACAAACACGAAATGATAAATTGTCAAATTATTGTAATTCATAACATATAAAATCATTAGCGGAAGAAGGACTGCCATTATAAGCAGTTTGCTTGAGAATATGGCAGCCTCAGACAAATATTGTGAAATAGCTAAAACATGTTCAAATAAGCAGAATGGATAAATAATTGAAATCCTAAGTTAAGAGCATATTGATAAAATGGTGATGATGATGATGATAACGGTGATGATGATGATGATGATGATGAAGAGTTGACACAGAAATTTACGTTGTATATTCAGATAGTAACATCGTTTTAACTTTGGCTTTAAATGAGTAAAGGGAACAAGAGGATTTAATGAATTCTGGGAGAGAGTTCCATAGGTCTGGACCATGGTGTCTTATTGATCTATGGGCAATCAGTAACTTTGGGTTGAAAAGATGAAAATTGGAATTGCGAGTAAGGTAGGAGTGAATAGTGTTATTTAAATTATAAAAGTTTTGAAATGAAAGAGGGAGCAAGTTATTTAGATACTTAAATATAAACAGTAAACTTTGTAGTGAATTGATGTCGAATACTGTTAGTTTTCAGTTGGTAAAATATTGGTCTAGTGTGAGATAAATATGGTGAACCAGTACATATGCGAAGGGCTTTCTTTTGTAATAAGTAAATAGAGTTGATTTTTGTTTTGTTGGTGGTGGCCCATACTAAATTGCAATATGTTATATATGGTAATATCAATGAATTATAAAGCATAATGAGCGTTTTACAAGAGACAAATCTCTTTACTTTGTAAAGTATACCAATATTCCTAGCAATAGAAGCAGTTATATGACGTATATGTTCGTTCCAATATAAATTTTCATCGATAATGACGCTCAAAAAGTTTGTATCTTTCAAGAGGTACATTATATATAAGTATGTCGTAAGGAAAATCAATGACATGAGAATTTACGTGCTTAAGGGGAAATTAACCTCAGCGTATGAATTAGCTTATTTTGAATGGTGTAGTATATGCCTCTTATTTGATACATGCAATTTCATGTAAAAACACAGGATATAGATATAAATCACTATTTTCCAGCCAAGTTATTGTCTGCTAGCAATAATAAGGGGGCTGCCATTACTTTATGTGTACACGAAAATATTTTTCATCCCAAGTAATATTTCCTTCATCGTTAACTTGTAATTGATTTTTAGAGGACAAATATATATTAGATATAGTCACATATTCTGAAATGTAAGTTTAGTTTTATATATTTTTTAAAAGGTCTTAATTTGTTCATAAAAATATACTTTCTGTACGTGGAGACGGAGAATTGACGTCAAGGACGGAGACAATCGTAACAATGCCAAAACAAAGCGAGGAATCTGCATTACAGGATGGCTATTAGAACTCATGGGTCGTCAATTATCTAGGCCCATGGCCAATAACAATCGTAATAAAATCAGAACAAAGCGACGTATCTGTTGTAAAGGTAGGCTATTATCAATGCATATGGTACCTAATGATCTGTGTCATGCACAAAATGGCAGCCTCCATGGAAAGACGTAGCAGACAATACCGCATCTAGAATATCATGTGGGGTTAATTGTCCTTTAAAATACATGAAATTGGTTTTATCTAAATTAAGGGACAATTTATTTATTTATTTAGTCTTTTTTACCCAGGGTAGCTTCATCAGTGGTTTAACACTGTTTTACACGAAGGCCCTGCACATGAACAAAAACAAACATCACAAACCAAAAGATTGAACAAAACAAAAATATCAAACTTGATCACAAACGGATTCGAGTATACAAGATATAAATAACAACAATTGTGAACTTAGAAAGTCTAGATCAAGAGAAAAATTATGCATCCAAAATTTTTGAAGAGAAAAGCAATCATTCAATATCTGCCTTAAAGGAAAATTATGAACATTTATGACTTTTGGAAAGATAAATTTATAAATAATTTCAAAGTAATTTGGTATTAGAACATAAAGTAAATGCATCAAAAATTGTACTTTCTCAAAAACATTCTAAAGCATGACATATAACAGTTTTTTGCAAAATTATTCCTTTCCAGTAATATTAACTTATCGGAATATCATAAATTACATTGTATTACATTATATTATTAATCATTGTTATTATTAACGTTATTATTATTATTATTATTATTATTATCTTTAGGTTTATTATATTACTATTATAATCGTCATTATTATAATTATTACCAGCATCATCGATATAATTATTATCCTTATCATATCATAATATATATTTGCTCATTACAATGGGTAGTGAAGGGCTAGCACTCAAGAGGTAAAAGAGGAGAGTACCACTTGAAACAAATATGAGTGTATCATTGTAAATCATTCTCCACGCATCTGTACAGTTAGAAAAACAACTGAGGACTGGTGTCATCAATTGGTACATTTACAAATTATTAGTTAGGCTCCACTTATACATAAAATTCATATTTCATACCTTTTTCAGATAACTGGTGCAAAAAGTCTGCTTGGTTTGGGCATTTATTACTTCACTAGGAAGGTTATTCCAGATAGTTGCACCATCAAAAGAAAAGGCCTTTTTGCCATTTACGGTTTTGACTTTCGGAATGATTAAGCCTCGCGTGTCTGAAATTCTAGTACTGTAGCGATGTGTGCTTGCAGACAAAGTAAACAGGTCTTGTAGGTATGAAGGGGCATTACCGTTCAAAATGTCGAACATGAGTTTACCTTTATGAAATTGCCAACGTTTCTCCATATTCATCCATTTAAGTCTAGTGAACATTTCTGCTGTTGGGGTAAGTATGTTAACAGAACAACCCTTGCCATCTGTTTGTGTAATTTAATCAGTGTATCTTTAAGACCCTGCAATTTGACCATGAGATGCAGCAGTAATCGAAGTATGGTAATACAAGTGCATTTGCTAGTAACTTGGCACTATCTATCGTTAAATATTTTCTGATTCTTCTTAGTAGTGCCAACCTTGAAGCAATTTTGCTGGAAATGTTCTTAATATGTTCATACCAGTTAAGGTGCTGATCTAACCAGACCCCAAGGTATTTCACATTCTCCACGTGTCTAATCTGTAGACCATCTATCCTTATTCAATTTGTTCTTGAATGCGACGTAATTTTTGAGGGGTCCCTACTAGTAAGAAGTTGGTCTTGTCTGTATTTAGGGAGAGGTAATTTTGATTGAGCCACGATTTCAAACTGTCTAGGTCACTATTCAATTTACTCTCTATTTCTTTTGGGTCAGAGGCACTGAACATAATCGCCGTGTCATCGGCATACATCATCACCTTACTATGTTTAATGCTAGAGGGTAAATCATTCATAAAGAGTGTGAACAGTAGGGGTCCGAGTATTGAACCTTGAGGTACTCCTGATCGGAGGATCTTTATGTCAGACTTTGCCCTTTGCACCACTGTGCACGGCTTTTGCTAAACAGTCGGATAACGTCGCGGGGCGTTGGTAGAAATTTTCGAACATTTTTCAGGAAGGTTTCTTCAAGGGGACAAATTGAAAAAGAGTCCATCTCAGTATGATTTTTCCCGTTTTCAGGCTAAAAACGACAAACAAGGGAATAAAGAAAACAATAGAAAGATAATGCAAAGAAAAACATGAACTATAAAGAGAGAATAGAAGGGTAGGAAGGAAAAATGATTTTAAAAAGAATAATATGAAAGATAGAGAGAGAAATCATAGGATAAAAAAAGTTTAACTTATATAAAGAAAGACAGAGAGAAATGATAGGATAAAATGCGTGTGTGTCCGTCTCGCTTTGTCATTTCTTGCTTTTATTCTTCTGTCAATTATCTTTCCATCCTTCCTCTCGTTATGATATTCTTTGTTTCCTGTTATCATTTTCTCCCCCACCTTCCTCACGTTAATCTTTATCCTTCTATCATTTCTCTCTCTATCTTTCATATTCTTTTTAAAATCATTTTCTGCTTCCCATCTTTACTTTCCTTGAAACATTCTTTGCTTTTATCCTATCATTTTGTTTTCCTTTCATCTTTTCTTTCGTTATGTTATTCCTTTATTCAAATTATCATCTTCTCTTATATCTTTCCTTATGTTACTCTTAATATCTTTATCCTTCTATCATTTATGTCTCTATCTTTCTTTACTATTCTTTGTTTTTATCCACTTATCTTTTTTTTAATTTCCAACTTTCCTTTTGTTGTATTCTTTGTTTCCTTTCCTCATAGTTTCTTCCATCCTTCCTACCCTTCCATTCTCTCTTTATAGTTCATGTTTTTCTTTGCATTATCCTTCTATTTTATTTATTCCCTTGTTTGTCGTTTTTAGCCTGAAAACCGGAAAAATCATACTGAGATGTGTGTGTGTGTGTAATTGGGTTTTTACAGACGTGTATCAATCAGATATGATTATTTACGTCTGGGATCGACCTTTAACGTCACCATCCGAAAGACGTGACTCGGTCTCGAACCTGGGTCCGCTGAATCAGTTTATAACTTCCACTGGTAGCTGGATTACAGGCGCACGCCACAACGCCCAGTTAAGATGGACTCTTTTTCAATTTGTCCCCTTGAAGACACCTTCCTGAAAAATGTTCGAAAATTTCTACCAACGCGACGCGACGTTACCCGACTGTTTAGCAAAAGCCCTGTGGACTGTTTGCGACCTTTCAAGTATGATTCACACCACGACAGGGTCCTACCACGTACACCATAATTGTATAACTTCTTGAGTAACATGCTGTGGTTTACGGAATCAAAGGCCTTCCGTATATCTAAGAACACCATCCCTGTCATTTTACCAGTATCTATATTTCTGTGCAGGTAGTCACTAACATACGTCAATAAGGTATTTGTTGAGTAACCTTTTATGAACCCTGATTGGTGAGCAGTAAGTAAGTCTAACTCCAGCAAATAATCATGAAGCTGAAAGTGCACAGCCTTTTCTAGCACCTTCATTATTGTCGGTAGAATCGATATAGGGCGATAGTTGTTCACATTGTTCTTGTCACCGCCCTTGTGAATGGGGGTAACGCTGGCTTGTTTCCATTCTTGACGGATTACTCCTAAACTTAGAGATAGGTTAAACAATCTGGTGATTGGTTTACTAATAATCGGTGCTGCTAGCTTCAATAGCCTAGCACTAATTCCATCTAAGCCTGTTGCCATATCAATTTTGACAGATTGTAATTCATTGAGCACAAAAGCTTCTTGAACTTCAACGAAAGAAAAGCAATCCTGAAAAGTACTGGGTCGATCATCAGAAAATAGTGTATCACCTGTAGAGAGGGATTTGGATGCAAGTTCACTACCGATCGACACAAAGAACTGATTGAATGCATTAGCCAATTTGACAGGGTCGGTTTCAGAACATTCTTGATGGTTTAAGTTGGTGGGTTCACTATGTGTTGAGCTAGGAGTAAGACTCTTAAGAACTTTCCATAATTCAGAAGGGTTATTCTTGTTAGATACAATCTGCTGATGGCAGTATGCCTTCTTCAAAGTGGTTTTTAGGTTATTTACATGATTACGGCACGTTCTAAAATGCCTCCAATATTGTGGGTGGTTAGATTTTTCAGCCTTTATCCTGAGTTTGTCTCGCTCGTGAGACAATCTAACAAATTCTGGGGTAACCCAGGGTGTCTTTAGTCCTCTGATTCTCAATGAAACAAATGGGGCATGTCTATTACATATCTCAGTAAATGTACTTCTCCACCTACTCCACCTACTCCACTCCAGTTCTATGTCTCCTTGGTGTACATCAAATTCAAAATGGGTATTTTGTAACGCTACACAGAAAGATTCGACATTTAAACGTTTGAAAGCCCTTGTATGCACAACTCTAGGTGTTGCTTTTGGTCTGAAATGCTTACACACTACGTAGACCAATCTGTGGTCACTCATGCCATGTGAAATAACATTCTTCTCCCGTATGTTACATGGGTGATTTACTGCAATAAATCATATATACCTACCTATTATGCCAGTAGTCTTGACTACGGGACCCCTTCGAGAATTTAACACAAATGAGTCACAATATTGTGCGCACCCCCGTAATCCTATTGTCCCCTTCGCCACTCACGCGCGTCAACACGCTACGGCCATCTTCCTCTTTCTTGCTCGCCCCCGACGAGTTAGGACGTCTAGTCACAGCGCTCCTGAAATCAGGTCTTTTTAGTATCTTTTAGGCGCGCTTTTTCGCATCTTTAAAGCACTTTTAGGTACCTATATTCTCTTAGATTATAGTACTTTGTGTTTTAGTAGTCACTTTTGCCGATTGAAAGGGATTTTGATTCCTTTTTCTTGGCAATTATTTTTCACTTTTACGGTTAGCCCCACATAGTTATACCTGTGTGTTTATGGGTGTTTCCGTTTGGCACCGAGCCTTTGGGTTCGGTGTTTGTTGTAAGACGGCTCGGCCTTCCACAACTCTCCCGAGTACTTCGGTACATGGGGGAGGAAGGAGGGCTGCAGGTAAGTTGCCTAGTGGTGTTTCCCTGCAGAGTTTGCCAGTCTCGGAGCTTGCGGCTTCGGGGCGGGTGGCGTTAACTGAGCTTGGAACGTCAACTCCGATGCCCGTGGCTTCGGGGTGGGTGGCGTCAGGTTCTAGTGGTGTGTTTCCCGCACGGTAGCGTTCACTCGCTTAAATCCGTTAGGGGAGACGCGTCCCACAAGTGGTTTGGATATCTCGAATCCAATCCCCCGATCGTTGAGATCAGTGGGGGAGATGTGTTTCCCGCACGGTAGCGTTCACTCGCTTAAATCCGTTAGGGGAGACGCGTCCCACAAGTGGTTTGGATATCTCGAATCCAATCCCCCGATCGTTAAGATCAGTGGGGGAGATGTGTTTCCCGCACGGTAGCGTTCACTCGCTTAAACCCGTTAGGGGAGATGCGTCCCACTACTGCAGGGCAGCTCACGGGCTCAGCCCATGTTGGTCTGGGTTCTCAAACCCTAGCCCCCGGCCGATGCCAATGGGGGAACGAGTACTTCCCGGGCTGTCTATATTGCCAGCTGATGGGAATGCTCGAGCTAACAATTATGGGCGCTCTTCGGAGCAACAGTGCGTGACTACTTAGTAGTCGATGGGCAAATACCGAGTCATCTCGGTTCGCCCTTGCACTGAGTGCGAGACTACTAGTGCTCTCCTGTTGCCGCTCTCTAGTTGTTCAATAGCGAGTTTACATGCCTTAGTAGTCTATGGGCACATACCGAGTCATCTCGGTCTGCCCTCGCACTGGGTGCTTTCAGCACCCGGCTCAGACTTTGGGTTCAATACCCATAAGTGCGGTCACCGGAGCGAGTGATTACTTCCGGTTTGACCTGAGGTCACGATTACTAGTGCTCTCCTATTGTTGCCCACGGGCGGAACAATAAAGAGTTCACATACTATTAGTAGTCAGTGGGCGTATACTGGGATCTTGTCCCAGTCTGCCCTCGCACCTGGTTATTGAATAGCCCCTGGCCGACGCCGTATGGGGGAACGAGTGCTACCCGGGCTGTTGCTTGGCCAGCTGATGTGTAGACTTGAGCTCATTTTATGGGCGCTCTACGGAGCCTGTGTGTGTGACTGCTAGTGCTCTCCTATTGCCGCTCTCTAGTGGTTCAATAGCGAGTTCACATGCCTTTAGTAGTCGGTGGGCAAATGCCGGGTCATCCCGGTCCGCCCTTGCACTGGGCGCCTTGGCGCCCGGCCCATGGCTGTTGCACCTTCTTGCTCAGCCGATACGGGTAATTGGTGCGCGTCTTTGGGGTTCAATACCCTCAGCGCACTTCTCCCATAAAGGGAGGTGAGCGTCCCTCAGCGGAGGGTTCGGTTCGTGTTCCCGAAGGGCTTCGGGGATCCGAACGAAACGGAATAAACGCTCTAAAAAGCGGGTTTCGTTTTAGGCTCTTTTTTGAGCCAATCAGAAGGAAGCCTAGGGAAGGGGCTAAAGAGGCAAGGGCTTTGCCTGCCTCTTGCCCGTCGGGTTTAGCTAACCCACCGGCCTCTCAAGCTGAGATGTTCGTTGTGAGATGGGCTTTGCCCAGACTCGGGGTTGGTCCCTTGTACCAGGCATCACATCCCCTGCTTTTGTCCCTTTTTTGGGTCGGACATCGAGACTAATTCGGAAAACGAAGCTTGAGAGGCCGCTTCTAAAACTGGTTTCGCCTGAAATGATCGTGACAAAGGATCACGAACAAAGGCCGAAAGAGTCGGATTCACCCATGAACCGCCAAAAGCCTCCTCACCCGACGGAGCCCCGAGGCTGCGAGAATAGGAGGCGCATGTGATCCCGTCACAGACAAAGAAGAATAAACCTTAAAAGGCTAATCGCTGGGGCAGGCAGAGCCTCAGTCGCTTTCCCTTTGTGGGGTAGAAGCGATTGCTTTGTTCTAAACTTTCCCTGACTTTCAGTCAGCCCGCGCGCAGGGTTCGACTTTGCTTGGGTTCAGGCAGCGGGATTCCTCGGAGGGTATTTCTCTTGCGGAGGATTTCAAGCTGGATTATGGACGCATTGAAGCGGCGCTTCTTTTAAGCGTCATGTTTGGTTTGCAGTGGTCAGTTTTCCACTGCAGCTGCCTTGGTCATGTACCGTCGCAGAGTCTTGGTTCTTACGAACCTTTGGGTTAAGGAGTCGGACATCGCACTGCTTCTCTCGGATGTTCCGTCTCGGGTCCTTTGCTTTTGGCGATGCGCGATAACAGGTCTCTGTCTTGTTTACATGCTCATCCTAAGTCGATGCGAGCCTCTGTCCGCGTCTTGGTTGGTGGCTGTCTCCGTTCCTTTCTCCCCGCTTGGGAGGCCATCTCCGGGGACGCTTTTGTTCTCTTTGACGGACGAGACGGATTCTTCATAGATCTGTCTGCCCCGCTCCCCGGAGGGGCTATAGGAACTCTGTCACCTCACAGGCCCTAGCTCGTTCTCGTGCCTCATCGGAGATTGAATCTCTGTTGAAAAAGTGGGCTATAGAAAGGGTAAGAGACTGGCAGTCTTTTTCCCTTTCTCCGACTTTTGTTATTCCCAAGCGCTCGGGAAAACTTCAGTACATTTTCGGATGGAGACTCTCGCCTCCATTCTCCCGTTGATCAAGAGGAAGGACTACGCGGTCTTGATAGTTTTCGAAGATGCGTATTTCCACTTTCCCATTCATCGCGCTTCGCGCGATCTTCTGGGGTTTTTCCTTCCTCTCAGTCCCTCGGGTTTTTACTCAGGTTGTAGCCGTGCTGGCAGCCTCTCTGAGGCGACGCGGCCTTCGGCTATTTTTTGCTACCTGGACGATTGGCTTCTCCTAGCGGAGTCGCGCGATTGTTTGTTGGAAGAGACTCGTTTGCTCGTCAATCTTAATCAAGACTTGGGTTTCCTAATATTTTGGGAAAAATCAGTTCCTACTTGCAGCCCAGTTTTTCTGGGGGCTGTGTTGGAAATTTGGAATCAGTTGGCTCGGCCCAGTCGACGGGTTTCTCACCATTGTCTCGGCAGCTCGCAAGCTCATGCTGGCCAGAAGGGTTCTTGCGCGAGGCAAGTCCTTCCGTACCCCCCCCCCTTCCGTTGATTTCGGTTTCGACGGACGCCTCTCGGTTGGGGTGGGGAGGACATTGCAATGGCAGCGCGGTCGCGGGGGATTGGTCTCATCTTGGGACTCTTCCCCATATTAATGTCCTGGAGTTTATGGCAGTTCTTTTAACCCTGCTTCATTTCAGAAGTCGACTTTTCAGTCGTTCAGTTCTGATCCTCACGGACAATGTCACTGTGGCGGCTTATGTCAATCTGCAGGGAGGCACTCGTTCTGCTATCCTGAATGCCCTAGCAGCACAGCTGTGGAGGTGGTGTTGTCGCATGGCGATCACACCCGTGGCCTCTTTCATCCCCGGTCAGGAAAACCTCATTGCGGATTTTCTGTCTCGGGGCAGGTGTCTTCCATCGGAATGGATGCTCCATCCAGAGGTCGCATTTCGCCGCATTTGCAGTTACCTGGATCCACTGGAAGCGTTGGTTCTAAACCACCTACTTCCGATATATTGCTCCTGTGCGCGCGATTGGGGAGCTTGGGCTCTCAATGCTTTCTCTCTCAGTTGGGAGAATCTCCGAGGATTTGCCTTTCCTCCCTTCCAGCTTATTCCGCGAGTCTTGCGGAAGATCAGGGAAGATCGGGCTCGGGTGCTTGTGATAGCTCCCTTTTGGCCCAGGAGGAGTTGGTTCCGGAGCTAATGAGCCTTCTGGCGGCTCGACCGTTCCTTCTTCCGTTAAGAGTGGATCTGGTGTTGCAGCCCCTCTCGGGATTCTTCACCACAATCCAGAGTCCCTTCATTTGACTGCTTGGCCCCTGTCGGGGAATCTGCAAGACAGTCGGGTCTCTGTGATAGAGCCGCGGAATTTTTATTGTCCAGTCGTAGAGTTTCTACTAGGGAAATTTATAATTCCCGTCTTTCGGTCTTTTTCCTTTGGCGTAAAGAGCGAAATCAAACCCCTTATAGGCTCCTATTGGTTCAATTGCGGATTTTCTAATCTCGCTATTTGACAAAGGGAGATCCATCTCTACTATCCGAGGCTACCGTTCGGCGATCGGGGCCATTCATTCGGTTTTCTCAGATGGTTCGGGGATTTCCAATTCCCCGCTGTTAAGTGGTTTGATTCGGTCGTTCTTTCTGAAGCGACCTCCTTGTTCTAGGTTAGTGCCGTCTTGGAGTCTGCCTAAGGTCCTGGAGGCCTTGGCGAAACCTCCTTTCGAACCGTTACGTGAAGCTCGCTTCATCATCTTACGGTTAAGACGCTCTTTTTGGTAGCTATTGCCTCTGGGCAGAGGCGCAGTACTCTTCATGCTCTCTGCCTTACTCCTGGTCATGTTCGCTGGGAGAGAAAAGGCATTAGATTGATTCCTAAGGCTTCTTTTATTGCCAAGAATCAGACAGCTGCCTCTGGCCCTGTTGAGATTTTTCTTTGTCCGCTTTCTGGGTTTTCGTCAGTGCGCGAGGACAAAGTTTGGTGTCCTGTTAGGGCTCTCAAATGGTATATTGATAAGACTAAGTCTTATCGTTAGGATGATCAGTTGTTCCTGATCACTAGAGAGCCTTTTTCTCCTGCTTCTCTTGATTCCATTTCTAGATGGATTGTCGAGGCTATTAGGGCTGCTGGCACAGGGGCTCTTTTTTCCGACAGTAAGCCTCGTGCTCATGACACTCGTAGTGTCAGCACTTCTTGGGCTCTGTTTCAAGGTGTGGCGCTTGATGATATTTTGAAGGCTGCTTATTGGCGTTCGCCAAATTCCTTCATTTCTTGCTACCTTAGGGATGTTCCCGCAGGTGAGGCTATGTTTGCGTCAGCCACCTTGAAGGCCGCTGTATCTTCTTTGTTTTCTTCGGTGTAATCCTATTCCCTTCTGCTTGAAACATGCCTCCCGGTCTTTGAGTTGGCGCTGGTCTGGCATAATAGGTAGGTATATATGATTTATTGCACTAAATTTGTAAAATCAGCACTGATTTTCTTATTTACTATATAAATCTATATACCTACCTATGACCCTCCCTCCTTCCCCTCACCTTGCAAGCAACATGTTTCTACTTGGGGTTGCTCGCAAAAAAAAAGAGGAAGATGGCCGTAGCGTGTTGACGCGCGTGAGTGGCGAAGGGGACAATAGGATTACGGGGGGTGCGCACAACATTGTGACTCATTTGTGTTAAATTCTCGAAGGGGTCACGTAGTCAAGACTACTGGCATAATAGGTAGGTATATAGATTTATATAGTAAATAAGAAAATCAGTGCTGATTTTACAAGTTTGTCAGGACAAGATCAATCAGAGTTGAACTGTTCTCTGTAACCCTTGTTGGATGGTCAATCATTTGACGTAGGTTATTTTGGTAACACAACTGGCGGACAATGCGAGAATCTCTTTCAGAATAAAAGTTATAGTTGAAGTCACCCAATATGTAACATACATGTCCTGTATGTATCGCTTTGGAAATTGTATCATCTATAACTTCATAGTAGTCCATGACTGATTTTGGCGGACGATAAAATGCACCAATCAGTATAGGCCTAGAATTAATCAATTTTATTTCAACCCATAAACTTTCAATGTCAGGATGTTCAAATTCATATTTTCGCGTGTAACTCCTAGTATTTGAGACAAATACTGCCACACCACCACCTTGCCGGTTTCGGTCTTTTCTTACAATTGAATATCCTTCTAGTTGTATTTCGGCATCATGTATTGTACTATCCAGGTGAGTTTCAGAGAAAGTTAATATATCAAACGGTTTATTAACAAATTTATTCCTCAAATGATCACACTTTGGAAGCAAGCTACAAATATTTAAGTGTGCAATTTTCAGTCCTCTAGATTGTATGTTTACATGAAAACTAGAGTCATTTGAATGTTCACTGAGTTCGTCATCATTGTCACTGGAACCACTCATGTTAGGTGTCGTCGGCCCCCGATGTGCAGAGGTGTAACTATCACCGGCTACTACTTCATGGAGGAGAAACTTGGGAGCTCGTCGACCGCGATGCGTTCTTTTTCGACGTCCAATGCCTAAATCGCATATTGTGTTCCATGTGTCACGTGGTAACATCTGGTGCTGACGATCTAAGCGATGAAGTGTAGAGACATACTGTATCCGATGGTGTACTGCCTGCGCCAGATCTCCGTCTATCTGAAGATTCGGTTGTTTCTCCGCCTGTGATGGCCCTGGATTTAGTTTCACATCCCCAGATAACATAATAGCTGAAGACAGGCACTAGAATTGCTGTAATAGGGGATTGGCATACCATGGTATCTTAATGGGTATCTCACTCTACCAATTCCTCTCTTCCATTCACCATAAATAGGATTAGGAGATAGGTGGTATTCATGTCTTGTGATCAAAGGGTTAGTGACCAGAGTAACAACGACGATGAATGACCAGAGCATAATACCTTCCATTGTTGCAGGAACAAGTAATTATTGTTGCACACAATAGGCTGGAGGGCCATTCACAATGTAGTTGACCATGGGTAAACTGTAATATGGTGCCTCAAGCTCAGCATCAGGCAAAGGTGATGTTTTCCAAAAACTTTGAATGTTGATTACATGAAGTAAAATGATTGATTTCCTCTCAAAATAGTCTAACCGAGGCAGAAGGTCACAATCATTCATCTGATTAGTTTACAAGTCACTTACAGCTCACTTTGCAACATAAAAACACAGAAAATTACAGAGCACAAAAACTGTGAGGCTACCTAGAAGGCGCACACCACACCAGTTATTGCATTTGAACCACAAAGATAACTTTGGTAACTCATTAAGTGTATTTACAAGGGTATTTAAATTATGATGTGAACAGAAAATGTTTGTGTCATCTTCAAATAATATGAAAGATAAGAGGCGTTGTATTTGTTAAATCATTAATATATAATAGAAAGAGTAAAGGGCCTAGTATTGACCCTTGTGGAACACCGCATTGGATTGGCAGGAAATTTGAAGAAACATCATTATACACTACATATTGTTGTCTATTAGATAAATAGCTCTCAAACCAGGAGAGGGCAACTCCACGAACTCCATAAGAGTGAAGTTTTTTAAGTAAAATATGGTGGTCAAGCGTATCAAAGGCTTTTGATAAGTCCATGAATACTCCTATTACGTGTTCTTTATTGGCTATGGCATTCGTTATTTTATCATGTAATTGTACTAGAGCTAGGTCGGTTGAATGTCTTTTTCTGAAACCATATTGATTTAGATTTAGAAAATGAAATGTATCTAAAAAGTTATACAACCTTTTGTAAATAATCTATTCTAGGATTTTTGATATACATGGGAAGAATTGATATAGGTCTGTAATTATTTCGCGGGGGTTGTCTTTTTTGAAAACGGGATTTACCTTTGCAATTTTTAGGGACTCAGGACATTTCCCGGTGTTAATAGATATATTAAATATGTTAGCGGAGAAACGAGAAAATGTATAATTTGTTTCAGGAGAAAAGCACTGATTCTTTCATGGCCTTGCGATTTACTTGACTTGAGATTTTTTGTTATTTCGATTATTTCATTTGGATTTGTGGGATTTAAAAACAGTGAAGATGTTGTAGGTTCAGGAAGAAATTTAGTAAAATTTTCGTTCGGTTTATTGAGTTTATTTGCTAAATTAATTCATGTGTAATTCAACAACGTGAAAATATTTAGTAGGCATTTACATCTATTTCAAGCAGCTCTTTATGAGTGCAATTTTTTGGCGTGTTTTCAGTCAGCTAAAACAATTATAATTCTTGTCCGTTTGGTCTCAAACTGACGCCGATAGGTCGGTGTGAGCACCAGCCCCATTACTATGGCAAAGCACCATCAAAATATTGGAATTTGTTTGAACATGACATATAATCTTTTTTAACAATAGAAAACACAACATTGGTCTTGATATACATATCTTGAACTGCCTGAGTTATTAGTCATAATCCGAATCACTTAAGGCCATAGTAATGTCAAAATAGGGTTGTGATGGTAGTATAATTATGAAAACTGAGAAATTGGAAAAGAAAGATGACAGACTGTTCTCCGTGTTCGGATAGCTCCGGGCAAGATGTGGGTGTCAATGTGTGGGGGACCGTTGCAGTAACAGCTGATCCTAACTGGTTAGCTGTACTTGAGTAGTTATATGCTTCCACCTCTATGACTTGGCGTTGGGAGGCATTGGAGGCTTAATAGATGGATTAACCTCGGACACAGAACCTAATGTATTCATAAGATGATAGACATGTCGGTCTGTAGCTAAACCTGTCTACTTGAAATTGGAATAGAATTTAGCAATTTTTTCCTAAACCTGCCCATAAGAAATCTGCATGTTCATTAACTCTTTCAGTGCCGATGTCACGTATATGTGACAGACTTGCCAGTTTCATTCACCAATTGCTCGACCACAGGAAAGGTATATGGTGGTCAATGTATATCAAAATATTGAGCATAAATCAAGCATTCTAAATATATGATTATAAGTATATGCTACCATAGAACTTTTCAGAGAAAATTACAGATTTTTAAAAAGATATTACCTTATTTCAGCATTAAATAATAGTAAACATATGAGAAACTAAAAGTGAACAAAATAGAAACTCAAATATAATTTTTCAATAATTCTTATGCAAAAATTTGGGTAAAGTTATGTTTGGTATAAGAAATGGTAATAAATTTCCTACAAGTTTTGCACACAATATTCTGTGAAATAATAGATGGTTAATGAAGTGCAGACATTTGAAAACTAAGCATTGATCCCAATTTACTGCAATAAATCATATATACCTACCTATTATGCCTGTAGTCTTGACTACGGGACCCCTTCGAGAATTTAACACAAATGAGTCACAATATTGTGCGCATCCCCCGTAATCCTATTGTCCCCTTCGCCACTCACGCGCGTCAACACGCTACGGCCATCTTCCTCTTTCTTGCTCGCCCCCGACGAGATAGGACGTATAGTCACAGCGCTCCTGAAATCAGGTCGTATAGTATCTTTTAGGTGCGCTTTTTCGCACATTTAAAGCACTTTTAGGTATCTATATTCGCTTAGATTATAGTACTTTGTGTTTTAGTAGTCACTCTTGCCGATTGCAAGGGATTTTTGTTTCCCTTTCTTGGCATTTATTTTTCTCTTTCACGGTCAGCCCCACGTAGATATTTCTGTGTGTTTGCGGGTGTTTCCGTTTGTCACCGAGCCTTTGGGTTCGGTGTTTGTTCTTACGGTTTTTTGGCTGTGAAAATTCTTTTGTGCGTATCTCCCAAATAAAATTTACCCTTATTTTACTGCATTCAGTTGAAGTATTTCTTATTTTGAAAAGTATACTTTATTGTCTGTTTTATTGCAGTGGTATGGATTCGGAAGAAGAAGCAGCTAGGTCAAGGAGACCTGCTTCTTCCGAAGAGTCGTCTAGCAAGACGACTCGGCCTTCCAGAACTCTCCCGAGTACTTCGGTACATGGGGGAGGGAGGAGGGCTAAGGGTAAGTTGGCCTAGTGGTGTTTCCTTGCAGAGTTTGCCAGTCTCGTAGCTTGCGGCTTCGGGACGGGTGGCGTTAACTGAGTCGGGATTGTCAACTCCGAAGCCCGTGGTTTCGGGGTGGGTGGCGTCAGATTCTAGTGGTTTGGATATCTAACGATTCCAATCCCCCGGTCGCTGAGACCAGAGGGGGGGGGGGGGGGGGCGGTTGTTTCCCGTACGGTAGCGTTCACTCGCTCTGATCCGTTAGGGGAGACGCGCCCCACTACTGCAGGGCAACCCACGGGCTTAGTCCATGTTGGTCTGGGTTCTCAAACCCTAGCCCCCTGCAAACGCCATATGGGGGAACGAGTACTTCCTGGGCTGTCTACATTGCCAGCTAATGGGAATGCTCGAGCTAACATTTATGGACGCTCTTCGGAGCAACAGGTGTTTTCACCTGAGTGCGTGACTACTAGTGCTCCCCTATTGCCGCTTTCTAGCGGTCCAATAGCGGGTTCACACGCCTTTAGTAGTCATCGGGCACATACCGAGTCATCTCGGTCTGCCCCCGCACTGGGAGCTTTTTGCTCCCAACCCATGGCTACTGCATCTTCTTGCTTAGCCAATATGGGTGATTTGGGCGATTCTCTTGGCTTACGCCATGAGCGCTCCAATCCCTTTATGGGAAGTGAACGTCCCTCCGCGGAGGGATCGGTTCGTGTTTCCGAAGCGGCTTCGGAGATCCGAACGAATCCGATTAAGCGTTCTAAGAAAAGGGTTTCGGCTACGACTCTTGTCGAGCCAGCCAAGAAAAAGGCCAAGAAGAAGGCAAAAAGTGGCAAGGCTTTGCCGGCCTCTTGCCCGTCTGGCCTGGCTAACCCAGCTAGCTCCTCTCAAGCTGACATGTTCAGCATGATGCGGGCTTTTGCTCAGAATCAGGGTTGGTCCTTTGTACCGGCTACTTCAACCCTGACTTCTGTCCCTATTCAGGGGTCTGACTTTGAGACTAATCAGCCTTTTGTGTTTGATTCGTCTTTGTCTGAGTCGGTTTCGCATGTGCCTCCTATTCCCGCGGGCCTTGGGGCGCCGCCGGGCGAGGAGACTTTCGTTGAACCATGCGGGGCTCTGCCTGCTGAGTCCTTTGTTGGCGTTCCTTTGCTGGGTCATCCCGGTCCGCCCTTGCACTGGGCGCCTTGGCGCCCGGCCCATGGCTGTGGCATCTTCTTGCTCAGCAAATATGGGTAATTGAGAGACCGGAGGGTTAGCTAAACCCAATGGGCAAGAGGCAGGCAAAGCCTTGCCTCTTTTAGCCCCTTCCCTAGGCTTCTGATTGGCCCAAAAAGAGCCTAAGACGAAACCCGCTTTTCAGAGCGTTTATTCGGTTTCGTTCGGATCCCCGAAGCCCTTCGGGAACACGAACCGAACCCTCCGCTGAGGGACGCTCACCTCCCTTTATGGGAGAAGTGCGCTGAGGGCATTGAACCCAAAGACGCGCACCAATCTGAGATGTTCGGTGTGAGATGGGCTTTGCCCAGACTCAGGGTTGGTCCCTTGTACCAGGCATCACATCCCCTGCTTTTGTCCCTCTTTTGGGTCGGACATCGAGACTAATTAGCCTTTTATGGTTTATTCTTCTTTGTCTGTGATGGGATCACATGCGCCTCCTATTCTCGCAGCCTCGGGGCTCCGTCGGGTGAGGAGGCTTATGGCGGTTCATGCGTGAATCCGACTG
This sequence comes from Heliocidaris erythrogramma, assembly GCA_025617745.1. Lineage (NCBI taxonomy): Eukaryota > Metazoa > Echinodermata > Echinoidea > Camarodonta > Echinometridae > Heliocidaris > Heliocidaris erythrogramma. The sequence continues at coordinate 34,889,240 of CM046873.1, read as the reverse complement.
TTTCGGCCTTTGTTCGTGATCCTTTGTCTTGATCATTTCAGGCGGAACCAGTTTTGGAAGCGGCCTCTCAAGCTTCGGTTTCCGAATCGCTGGGGCAGGCAGAGCCTTAGTCGCTCTCCCTTTGTGGGGTAGAAGCGATTGCTTTGTTCTAAACTTTCCCTGACTTTCAGTCAGCCCGCGCGCAGGGTTCGACTTTGCTTGGGTTCAGGCAGCGGGATTCCTCCGAGGGTATTTCTCTTGCGGAGGATTTCAAGCTGGATTATGGACGCATTGAAGCGGCGCTTCTTTTAAGCGTCATGTTTGGTTTGCAGTGGTCATAGTTTTCCACTGCAGCTGCCTCGGTCATGTACCGTCGGCTTACGGCCCTTTGGGTTAAGGAGTCGGACATCGCACTGCTTCTCTCGGATGTTCCGTCTCGGGTCCTTTGCTTTTGGCGATGCGCGATAACAGGTCTCTGTCTTGTTTACATGCTAGGCCCTAGCTCGTTCTCGTGCCTCATCAGAGATTGAATCTCTGTTGAATAAGTGGGCTATAGAAAGGGTAAGAGACTGGCTGTCTTTTTCCCCTTTCTCCGACTTTTGTTATTCCCAAGCGCTCGGGAAAACTTCAGTACATTTTCGGATGGAGACTCTCGCCTCCATTCTCCTGTTGATCAAGAGGAAGGACTACGCGGTCTTGATAGTTTTCGAAGATGCGTATTTCCACTTTCCCATTCATCGTGCTTCGCGCGATCTTCTGGGGGTTTTTCCTTCCTCTCAGAGACTTATCGCTTTCGCACTCTTCCCTTCGGGCTGCGCCCAGTCCCTCGGGTTCTTACTCGGGTTCTTACTCGCCTCTCTGAGGCGACGCGGCCTTCGGCTATTTTTGCTACCTGGACGATTGGCTTCTCCTTGCGGAGTCGCGCGATCGTTTGTTGGACGAGACTCGTTTGCTTGTCTCTCTTACTCAAGACTTAGGTTTCCTAATAAATTGGGAAAAGTCAGTTAGTTCCCACTCGCAACCCAGTTTGTCTGGGGGCGGTGTTAGACATACGGAATCAGTTGGCTCGGCCCAGTCGAGACGGGATTCTCACCATTGTCTCTGCGGCTCGCAAGCTCTTGCTGGCCAGAAGAGTCACGGCCAGACAGTGGCTTCAGTTTCTAGGTTATCTAGCCAGTCTAGTCGATGTTCTAGAGGACTGCCGGCTCCCCATGAGACCCTTTCAGAGACATCTCCTCAGGTTCTTCAAGCCGGGAAAAGACTCTTTTGGTCTGGATTCCAGTACCAGTAAGGATCAAGTCTCTTCTCTCTTGTTGGACGAGCGAGGTGTTTCTCGCGCAAGGCAGGTCCTTCACTGCCCCTCTCCCGTCGATATCGGTTTCGACGGACGCCTCTCGGTTGGGGTGGGGAGGACACTGCAACGGCAGCACGGTTGCGGGGGGATTGGTCTCATCTTGGGACTCTTCCTCATATCAATGTCCTGGAGTTTATGGCAGTTCTGTTGACCTTGCTCCATTTCAGAAGTCGACTTCTCAGTCGTTCGGTTCTGATTCTCACGGACAATGTTACTGTGGCGGCATATATCAATCGGCAGGGAGGCACTCGTTCGGTTGCCCTGAATGCCCTAGCAGCTCAGCTGTGGAGGTGGTGTCGTCGCATGGCAATCACACCCGTGGCCTCTTTCATCCCCGGTCGGGAAAACCTCATTGCGGATTTTCTGTCTCGGGGCAGGTATCTTCCATCGGAATGGACGCTCCATCCGGAGGTCTTTTGCCGCATTCGCAGTCGCCTAGGTCCACTGGAAGTGGATCTATTTGCGTCGGTGCTAAATCACCAGCTGCCGAAGTATTGCTCCCGTGTTCGCGATCAGGGAGCATGGGCTCTCGATGCTTTCTCCCTCAGCTGGGAGAACCTTCAGGGATTCGCCTTTCCTCCCTTCCAACTGATTCCGCGTGTCTTGCGGAAAATCAGGGAAGATCGGGCGCGGGTGCTTGTAATAGCTCCCTTTTGGCCCCGGAGGAATTGGTTTCCAGAACTTACGAGCTTCCTAAGGGCTCAACCGTTCGTTCTCCCGTTAAGAGCGGATCTGGTGTTGCAGCCCCTATCGGGGATTCTTCACCACAGTCCGGAGTCTCTTCATTTGACTGCTTGGCCCCTGTCAGACAGTCGGGTCTCTCTGATAGAGCCGCGGACTTTTTAATGTCCAGTCGTAGGGTTTCTACTAGGGAAATTTACAATTCCCGTCTCTCGGCCTTTTTCCTTTGGTGCAAAGAGAGAAATCAAACCCCTTCTAAGGCTCCTATTGGTTCAATTGCGGATTTCTTAATCTCGTTATTTGGCAAAGGGAGATCTATCTCTACTATCCGAGGCTACCGTTCGGCGATCGGGGCCATTCATTCGGGTTTCTCAGATGGTTCGGGGATTTCTAATTCCCCGCTACTAAGTGGTTTGATTCGTTCTTTCTGAAACGACCTTCTTTTTCTAAGTTAGTGCCGTCTTGGAGTCTGCCTAAGGTCCTGGAGGCCTTGGCGAAACCTCCTTTCGAACCGTTAGGTGAAGCTTCGCTTCATCTTACGGTTAAGACGCTCTTTTTGGTAGCTATTGCCTCTGGGCAGAGGCGCAGTACTCTTCATGCTCTCTGTCTTACTCCTGGTCATGTTCGCTGGGAGAGAAAAGGCGTTAGATTGATTCCTAGGGCTTCTTTTATTGCCAAGAATCAGACAGCTGCCTCTGGCCCTGTTGAGATTTTCATTGTCCGCTTTCTGACTTTTCTTCGGTGCGTGAGGACAAAGTTTGGTGTCCTGTAAGGGCTCTCAAATGGTACATTGATAAGACTAAGTCTTATCGTAAGGATGATCAGTTGTTCCTGATCACTAGAGAGCCTTTTTCTCCTGCCTCTCTTGATTCCATCTCTAGGTGGATCGTTGAAGCTATTAGGGCCGCTGGCACAGAGGCTCTTTTATCCGACAGTAAGCCTCGTGCTCATGATACTCGTAGTGTCGGCACTTCTTGGGCTCTGTTTCAAGGTGTGGCGCTTGTTGATATTTTGAAGGCTGCTTATTGGCGTTCGCCCAATTCCTTCATTTCTTGCTACCTTAGGGATGTTCCCGCAGGTGAGGCTATGTTTGCGTCAGCCACCTTGAAGGCCGCTGTGTCTTTGTTTTCTTCGCTGTAATCCTATTCCCTTCTGCTTGAAACATGCCTCCCGGTCTTTGAGTTGGCGCTGGTCTGGCATAATAGGTAGGTATATATGATTTATTGCAGTAAATTTGTAAAATCAGCACTGATTTTCTTATTTACTATATAAATCTATATACCTACCTATGACCCTCCCTCCTTCCCCTCACCTTGCAAGCAACATGTTTCTACTTGGGATTGCTCGCAAAAGAGGAAGATGGCCGTAGCGTGTTGACGCGCGTGAGTGGCGAAGGGGACAATAGGATTACGGGGGGTGCGCACAATATTGTGACTCATGTGTGTTAAATTCTCGAAGGGGTCCCGTAGTCAAGACTACAGGCATAATAGGTAGGTATATAGATTTATATAGTAAATAAGAAAATCAGTGCTGATTTTACAATTTTGGTAAAATTTTGAGAGAGCTAAACCCCTTGACACAGTAAGAGTTAAGGATTAAAAGCATGACCAAGGTGGTCTAGGATTTGGACTTCATCAGAAACAGGGCTAAAGAATTGCCTCATCATAGATCAAGTCCAGGACTAAAGTGATGATACCTGCCTGGAGTTTTTTTAAATATTTGCTAGAAGGTATTCAAAAGAGTCACTGAGAAGGCCTTGTGGTGCAATTGAAGCTCAGCATTCTCATGACTTGCATGATTGGGTACATGTATATTAGCCATGGACTTGATGTGTTGGGGACCCATATAAGACCTATCAGTTTACATGTTGCCCTTACAGGTAAGCTGCAGTTCTCTTGGCTTTAGAGGAGATATGGCCAATAGTTTGTGAGATGGTTCCTCTAATACTATCTAGCCTTAAGCATGGTTGGATCAAGGATGGGGGTAGCAGAGTTTAAGTCCATAATGTGAAATTAGTGAACACCAGTGGGTTTGCCTGTCTATCTTTTACAGCTTCAAGGCGTTCTGCAGCCTTACTTGAACTGGTTATTCTCTTAAAACTTGGTTGACTTTCTTACAAGTCTGATATTGTGAGGTACTCTTATCTGGCTTGAATCACAGGCTGAGAAGGTCATGGTGAGGAGATGATCTAACCCTCCCCCGGTTTGGTTTGGCAGAATAAAGTCATAACTCGGGATGGAGATATAGGTGTCCTCTATACATCCACCACTATGTTAGAAGAGAATACAATTTTTTTTTTGCAATGCTTGAGTAATGTCTCTATGGTTATGAAGATGAGTGAATCCTCACTTCACGCTAGAGGGAATTCAAGTTTACTTTATAGTTGGGTATGTAGTTCGGAAGTCTGGCAATGCCTTCTTGTATCTGTTCTTCATGATAACTCTGACGGGTAATCCTCAACCTCATCCAAAATAGCGGGTGTTGCTGCAAGAGGAATTCTGCTGAAAATGTTCCGTACCTCTATCCAAAGGATGCTATCTAACTTCTGATTCCTAATGGCATCCATTTATAGAACTCCTTGCAGGGGGAAAGTGGAATGCATGTAGCTCTCCCTCATGTCAACTGGGTGTGGACACTTATGTACCTCACTTATCATTTCACAGATGACCGTGAACTCAATACCGACACATTAATTGCAGTTAGCAATATACAGTCAGAAATTAATTTTATAAAAATACCATCACCAACATTATCTTTCGTGTTGTGAAATCACAGAAATATGCCACAGTTTTCTACATGTAGATTTCTCGATCATAATCTGCCCTATCAGCGACCATATTTGGATACAATGTATGACCATTACAGTCTTAAATGATTAACATTTTCAATGCAATCATTCAGGCTGCTTGCAATGGAGATACCTATAGCATGTCTAAACTGTTATATTGTTTTAAAATATTAAACTAAAACAATGCCACTTTCTGAAATGCCAATAATTTAAAGATGTTTTTGGTGCTCACAGCATCTGTACCAAGCAGTAAAAGTTAACACGAGAAAGTTAATACTGTAATACGACAACACAGATGAGAGTATCTCTAAGTACAGTGGTAACTTTTCAATATGAATTGGCTCATGCAATGAATTTTCAGAAGCCTTAATTGACCATTTGCATCTTCATTTTTTATAGCAAGACTTGTCCTATTCAGGCATGAACTCGAGGCCTCCAACCTGGAAAATATTCTTGATCTGATTTGAACCAATAGGACAGTTACAAATTCATGAACAGGAAGGCGAGTTGGCTCAGTCGGTAATGCGTCTGCCTGTCGAACCAAAGATCGTTGGTTCGAATCCACCCCGGGCGGATGACTGAAGCCTGCGTTGTTTTTTAACGTGCCCCTCCCTTGTTTCATAGAAGCAGGCTTTTGTTACAGTGGAAAACACTCCGTCCCTCGGATAGGACGTTAACTGGAGGCCCCGTGTAGAGGAAAGTCACCACCCTTGCACGTTAAGAACTTACTGCATTATTCGAATAAGAGTAGAGCGAAACCCCGGTGTAGTGGTACCACCTGCACATCCCAATCCGTTGTATCGGGAGGAGAGACCCAAGGGTTACAGTGATTCAGTTCGCTTTTCCCCTCCCAGGCACAGGTGACGCCAAATAATAATAACTTGTTTAATTCATTTAGATACATAGCCTAAATATCCCTTTCTTCAAATTCAATATTAGCTTTCTTTTCATTTCCTTTAGCAACGGCATATTTTTATATGACCTAAATTCATCCGGCTTTTGATTGCAATTAAAGGCGCAGCTTCAATTGCATATAATTCATGCCTACATTGTACTTCGTTACATTACAAATACATGGTGGAAGCACCGGTATATTGGTGAAGGCCTTTCACTCTCATACGAGAGCTCTTGGATTCAATCCTTGATCGGTGCTTACATCCCTGGGCAAGGTGTCTTGGCCCACATGTTTTGCTTGACCCAGATGTAAAAAATGTGTACAAGGCAATGATAGTTGCAGGGCAGTTACTGATTTGGTTATCCTGGGTAACTGAAAAGATGTTTAGTACTACAGATTCGGAAAATGGCGTTGAAGAGAGACATACAGAAGCTTTTCGTCTTGCACTCATCAGAGTATACCGCAAGAATGAACGGAAAGCCGAAATCGAACAATATACTGGAAACTAAAAGAACAAAGCGCGCGAAATATTGGACACATTTTGATTGCCTGCCTGAACATAACGGGAATTAGAATCAAGGTACATTAAGATAATTCCCATTCCGAAACGGAAAAAGGAAAAACAGAATATTGAGTAAAACCGTTTCAATTTTCTGTTTTACAAACAGAAAAACGGGGTCGTTAGTTTTAAAGTTAAAAACTTGAAAAACGAAAATATGAATAAACCAATGGATTTTGGTTTTATTTTTTTCCTAAAAGTTATTTTTCCATTTTTTTTTCGGCAGCAATGAGAAATTGATTACCTTTTTTTGATTTATAGTTTCGGTTTTTTCTTTTTTCTTTTTTCAAAAATTAAAAAAATAAACACCTTTTCAGATTTGGTTTTTCCGTTTTTCTTCCTTACAAATTGAAAATTAAATACTTGTTCTGATTTCGTTTTTCTGTTTTTCCGTTTTTGCTTCAGGTAATCAAATAATTGAATAAATGAAGACTGCCCTCTACGGTTATTTTTTTTTTATTTATTTTTTTTAATCTGAAGGCCAGGGGCGGGCAAGGGCCTAGCCCCCTTGAAATTGAATGCTTTGTGCCCCTCCCCCTCCCTCTACACACATGAGTCCCAAAACTTAGATATTACATGTAGATAGGTTCAAGAATATTTGCTAAATATATTGCCGACTTTGAACACGACTAAGCTTTCCTGCTGGCGTCTTTTTTTTTTGTAACCAAGCCTAAGCAGATTTCGCATTTTTTCATGAATATTCATGACGCAGGGTCGGGAAACGGTTCCGATTGGTCTTCATGAAAGCACGGTCGATCGCCGGTGGGGGAAAAAAATCCCTGGCCTGCACGCACGTACGCATATTATGATCGTATGTGTTAAACGTGTAGGCGCCTAGCCTACGTTTTTGCACTGAATCTATTATTGATCTAAGTTAGATCTATAAGAGTTAGAATTGCCTCCACGTATCCCTCAAAATCCTGGCCTAATAATAGACGTGTGGTAGACCCAACTTCAAAATGGAATCGGAATGTGATGGTGTGATATCATCAAATTTGCAGGACATGTCTAGCCAAGACTCTAACTACTCTAGATCTACTCTAACTAGGCCAATTTTGTTACCATTTTCAATTTCAGTTAAGTTTAGATTAAGTGAATGTTATTTTAAGGTCAATGAGCATGATGAGTTAGACCTAGATCTAATCAATACTAGTAAATGATTGATGATGGGGTAGATCTACATCTAGATGATTTTAGATCTACCTACAATAACTAGTTAGGCCTACGCACTTTGTTTTCATCAGCTAAAAGGTCACCAAAATAATTTGTTTTCTTGGTACTAACGTTAGTACTACTATATTGGAACGTTAGTAGTAGTCTGCTTCTTTCAGTCCCGAAGACTCTTGCAGTTCTTCTAACTCAGGGCAATGTGCGTTACCGGAGCAGGGTGCAAGTGCTAATTACAGTGTGCATGCATGAAATTTAATTTCTAACGTGAACAGTAAGACCTAGCCTAGAGTCTGTGTCTTGATTCTGCATATTGTAAAGTTCATTTGTGGAGAACATTACGATGGGCAATTGTCAATATACGCATAGCCTAGGCCTAGACCTATTTTCAGAGTAATGCCAGTGGCAGTGTCAATTTTGCTCGGAAAAGGAGGGTGTCCGCAAAAGAGCTAATTACTAAATTAGATCTACGCACATGCAATAAATTAATGCAAAACTTGATTTTGAAATTGACTGCTCAATCCAATTTTTTACGTGTCACATTGCATAGGTGGGGTGAATATGTTGAGAATTAAACAATACATACATAAACACGATCGAAATATAGCGTTAATTTGCATGCACGTAATATGCGTACGTACGTGCAGGCGCCAGGGACTTTTTTCCCCCACCGGCGACCGTGCTTTCATGAAGACCAATCGGAACCGTTTCCCGACCCTGCGTCATGAATATTCATGAAAAAATGCGAAATCTGCCTAGGCTTGGTTACCAAAAAAAAAAGACGCTTCCCGCTGGCCTGGCGCGCTCAATTTGATTTGTCAGCAGCTCGATCGCTCCTATCCCGACGCGCCCTATCACGGCCCAATGCACTCCGTCTGCACGCACAGCACCAGTAGGCTACCATGTACCAGCTTTGCCAGTGATCGATTGGCAATCCAAACAGTGGTTCCATGAAATTGTAATATTACTAGCTAACAACATGGCCCTGCAAGACCATTTAGAAGATATTAACAGATGGGTGGAAGAAGGTGTCAAGCTATATCAACAAGACTCCATGAAATAGGAATTCAGAGAGGAGCATCCCCTGCCAATGTGAAACGCTTCTGTCAAGACGAGAAGATAAACCCCGTCAATGAGGCAGTCAAGGAGGTACATTTACAGCCATGGAAAAAAATATTAGACCAAGCTTTTGTAGTAAGGGTACTATAATATGCATACAAAAATATAAAAATGATTTGTCTTTGTATTGTATTTCACTGATTAATTCCAGCAATTATACCTTGCTATTTACTGCAATAAATCATATACCAACCTTTTGTGATTGAGTCTTTGTCTGAGTCGGGTTCGCATGCGCCTTCTATTCCCGCGGCCCTCGGGGCTCCGCCGGGCGAGGAGACTTATGTTGAACCATGGGAGGGCCCGCCTGCTGCGTCCTTTGTTGGTGGTCCTTTGTTCCATTCCACTCGGGTGGAACCAGAGTTAGAGGCGGCCTCTCGAGCTTCGGTTTCTGAATCGCTTGGGCAGGCGGAGCCTCAATCGCTCGCCCTGTGCGGGGTGGAAGCGATTCCTTTGTTGTCTAAATATCTCCCTGAATTTCAGTCAACCCGCGCGCAGGGTTCGATTTCGCGTTGGTTCAGGCAGCAGGATTCCTCCGAGGGTATTTCTCTCGAGGAGGATTTTATGCTGGAGTATGACCGCATCGAGGCTGCGCTTTTGGTTAAGCGCCCTGTTACGGTTAAAGGTAAGGCTTTTGCCTTCGGTTCCCAAGATCAAGACAGCTTTTTCAAAGCTAAATCTTTCTCTGGAGATTTTAGCGGTGAGTCGCCGTTTACGGGCGGTCAATCCGCTGACCTCCGTCGCCTTTAAGTCGGAGGATAAGAGTTGGAGCGGTGTTGAAAACCAGGTCAGAGCGGGTATGCGTTTGGCTGCTTTTTCATGTTTTCTCTCCGACCTCAGGTCTAGGGCGGAGGAGTTGAATGTCACTGATGGTGACAAGCTGGTTATTGATGACCTGTTGCATACTCTTTAGTTTGCAGTGGTCACAGCTTTCTTCTACGGCCGCTTCGGTTACGTAACGTCGCAGAGTCTTGGCTCTTTCGGCCCTTGGGGTTAAGGAGTCGGACATCGCGCAGCTTCTCCGGGATGTTCCGTTTCGGGGTCCCTCGCTTTTGGTGGTCAATTTGCTACGGTTTGTCAGAGAGAGAGATTGATGCGCGTAAGCAGGTCTCTGACATGACTACGCAGTTTCACACTCACTCTAAGCCGACGCGGCCCCTGTCCGTCGGAGGCCTGCTGGTCCTGCTTCGGGTCAACACAGCCGTTTTTCTGGGGTCCCGCCTACTGAGTCTCGGCCAGCTCCTTCTCGCGGGAGAGGTGGACGTGGCAGAGGCTCTTCGAGAGGTTCTCGTGGCAAGGCGACGGCTTCGCATAAGGCCAAGCCTAGGCTTTGATGGTCTTCCCCGAGCGCTTGTTCTTTCCGACATGGTAGGTGGCCGACTTCGTTTCTTTCTCCCCGCTTGGGAGGCCATTTCCGGAGACGCTTTTGTGCTCTCCGTCGTGCGAGACGGATTCTTCATAGATCTATCCGCTTCGCTCCCCGGAGGGGCTATAAGAACTCGTTCACCTCCCATGTCTGCCCTGGCTCGATCTCATGCTTCAAAAGAGATCGAGTCTTTGTTGCAAAAGAGGGCTATAGAAAGGGTAAGAGACCGGCCGTCTCTTTCCCTTTCTCCAATCTTTGTCATTCCCAAGCGCTCGGGAAAACTTCGTTTGATACTGAATTTGAAAAGAATAAACAAATTCATTCCTTCGGTACATTTTCGGATGGAGACTCTCGCCTCCATTCTCCCGTTGATCAAGAGGAAGGACTACGCAATCTCGATAGATCTCAAAGATGCATATTTCCATATTCCCATTCATCGCGCTTCGCGCGATCTTCTAGGGGTTTCCTTCCTCTCAGAGACTTTTCGCTTTCGCGCTCTTCCCTTCGGGCTGCGCCCAGCCCCTCAGGTTTTTACTCAGGTCGTAGCCGTGCTGGCAGCCTCACTGAGGCGAAGCGGCCTTCGGCTATTTTGCTGCCTGGACGATTGCCTTCTCCTAGCGGAGTCGCGCGATCGTTTGTTCGACGAGACTCGTTTGCTCGTCAATCTTACTCAAGACTTGGGTTTCCTAATAAATTGGGAAAAGTCAGAGTTAGTTCCTACTCACAGCCCAGTTTTTCTGGGGGCTGTGTTGGACATTCGGAATCAGTTGGCTCGGCCCAGTCTCGGCAGCTCGCAAGCTCATGCTTGCCAGAAAGGTCAAGGCCAGACAGTGGCTTCAGTTCTTGGGATATCTAGCCAGTCTAGTCGATGTTCTGGAGGTTTGCCGGCTCTTTATGAGACCGTTTCAGAGACATCTCAAGTTTTACAAGCCGGGCAAGGATTCTCTGTTGGTCTGGGTTCCAGTACCAATAGGAATCAAGTTTATGGCAGTTCTTTTAACCCTGCTTCATTTCAGAAGTTGACTTTTCAGTCGTTCGGTTCTGATCCTCACGGACAATGTTACTGTGGCGGCTTATATCAATCGGCAGGGAAGCAATCGTTCTGCTATCCTGAATGCCCTCGCAGCACAGCTGTGGAGATGGTGTTGTCGCATGGCGATCACACCCGTGGCCTCTTTCATCCCCGGTCAGGAAAACCTCACTGCGGATTTTCTGTCTAGGGGCAGGTGTCTTCCATCGGAATGGATGCTCCATCCTGAGGTCTTTCGCCGCATTCGCAGTTGCCTGGGTCCACTGGAAGTGGATCTTTTTGCGTCGGTTCTAAACCACCAACTTCCGATATATTGCTCCCGTGCGCGCGATCGGGGAGCTTGGGCTCTCGATGCTTTCTCTCTCAGTTGGGAGAATCTTCGAGGATTTGCCTTTCCTCCCTTCCAGCTGATTCCGCGAGTCTTGCGGAAGATCAGGGAAGATCGGGCTCGGGTGCTTGTGATAGCTCCCTTTTGGCCCAGGAGGAGTTGCTTTCCGGAGCTAATGAGCCTTCTGGCGGCTCAACCGTTCCTCCTTCTGTTAAGAGCGGATCTGGTGTTGCAGCCCCTCTCGGGGATTCTTCACCACAATCCAGAGTCCCGTCATTTGACTGCTTGGCCCCTGTCGGGGAATCTGCAGGACAGTCGGGTCTCTGTGATAGAGCCGCGGAATTTTTAATGTCCAGTTGTAGAGTTTCTACTATAGGTCCTCGGTCTTTTTCCTTTGGTGTAAAGAGCGAAATCAAACCCCGTCTAAGGCTCCTATTGGTTCAATTGTGGATTTTCTAATCTCGCTATTTGACAAAGGGAGATCCATCTCTACTGTCCGAGGCTACCTATCGGCGATCGGGGCCATTCACTCGGGTTCCTCAGATGGTTCGGGGATTTAATATTCCCCTCTGTTGAGTGGTTTGATTCGGTCGTTCTTTCTGAAACGTCCTCCGCGTTCTAAGTTAGTACCGTCTTGGAGCCTGCCTAAGGTCTTAGAAGCCCTGGCGAAGCCTCCTTTTGAGCCGTTAGGTGAAGCTTCGCTTCACCATCTTACGGTTAAGGCGCTCTTTTTGGTAGCCATTGCCTCTGGGCAGAGGCGCAGTACTCTTCATGCCCTCTGTCTTACTCCCGGTCATGTTCGCTGGGAGAGAAAAGGTGTTAGATTGATTCCTAAGGCTTCTTTCATTGCCAAGAATCAAACGGCTTCCTCTGGCCCTGTTGAGATTTTTCTTTGTCCGCTTTCTGGATTTTCGTCAGTGCACGAGGACAAAGTTTGGTGTCCTGTTAGGGCTCTCAAATGGTATATTGATAAGACTAAGTCTTATCGTAAGGATGATCAGTTGTTCCTGATCACTAGAGAGCCTTTTTCTCCTGCTTCTCTTTGATTCCATTTCTAGATGGATTGTCGAGGCTATTAGGGCTGCTGGCACAGAGGCTCTTTTATCTGACAGTAAGCCTCATGCTCATGACACTCGTAGTGTCAGCACTTCTTGGGCTCTGTTTCAAGGTGTGGCGCTTGATATTTTGAAGGCTGCTTATTGGCGTTCGCCCAATTCCTTCATTTCTTGCTACCTTAGGGATGTTCCCGCAGGTGAGGCTATGTTTGCGTCAGCCACCTTGAAGGCCGCTGTGTCTTCTTTGTAATATTCGGTGTAATCCTATTCCCTTCTGCTTGAAACATGCCTCCCGGTCTTTGAGTTGGCGCTGGTCTGGCATAATAGGTAGGTATATATGATTTATTGCAGTAAATTTGTAAAATCAGCACTGATTTTATTTACTATATAAATTTATATATACCTACCTATGACTCTCCCTCCTTCCCCTCACCTTGCAAGCAACATGTTTCTACTTGGGGTTGCTCGCAAAAGAGGAAGATGGCCGTGGCGTGTTGACGCGCGTGAGTGGCGAAGGGGACAATAGGATTACGGGGGGTGCGCACAATATTGTGACTCTTTTGTGTTAAATTCTCGAAGGGGTCCCGTAGTCAAGACTACTGGCATAATAGGTAGGTATATAGATTTATATAGTAAATAAGAAAATCAGTGCTGATTTTACAAATTTGCTTTACAATTTGCAATGGATTGCAACACCCCATTAGACACGTCAGATTTGGTTTTGGCTGGCACATAGGGGCACGTATATTCCTGGATATATAATCTTGGATACGCCACTCTTAAATTTATCTTTATTTATATAAAGAATTGCTCGCAATCTCATTTTATTAAAGCCTTTTCTGTCTTGACTTTTAAAAGAATAAAATAATAAAATTACATTTCAGGCCTATAATCCATATAATTTCCATAAATCATATCAAATAAAATATTCTTATTTAATAGAAAAATAAAGATAGCACATTAAAGGCCAAGTCCACCCTAACAAGAAGTTGATTTGAATAAATAGAGAAATCCAACAAGCATAACTGAAAATTTCATCAAAATAGGATGTAAGATAAGAAAGTTATGGTATTTTCGCTTAATTTCGCAAAACAGTTGTATGCACATCCTGCTCAGTATGCAAATGAGGAACCAGTGACGTCACCCACTCACTATTTCTTTTGGATTTTATTAAATGAAATACGAAATATTTTAATTGTTTCACATTATAACAAGGAAAAATGTTTGATTCCTTGCTGAACATGTGTAATTGCCATTGTTGCAACCTATACACAATTCAATGAGAGCTTCCTAATAAATTGTGAAATCTGCAGAAATTAAAATATTCTATATTTCACATAATAAAATACAAAAGAAATAGTGAGTGGGTGACGTCACTGGTTCCCTCATTTGCATACTGAGGTTTATCAACATGAGATAAACGGTGTACTGTATTGTAGAATGTCTTCGTCAACGTTGTGTGTTATTGATAGGATTTGATAATCTTGTCAGCGAGAGTTTTGGAACTTTTTTGCCGTCCGAAACTTGTTTTCAAATTGTACCGTACAGTATTGCACAACATTTGAACAGTTCAACAAACTGTAATTGGATGTTTTTTGTACCTAATCTGTGAATTAGTTAAATAAGTTTGGAATAGTGAAGTTTCCTTTTTATTTTATTATGGAAACGTTGGGATAGATCATTTCAAAAAGTGTATTGGATTATGTCCATAAAGGATGGCAAGCAAATTTCAGTTGAGATGGTGTATGATTTGCAATGTTGAGTTAGTTACTACCTGTCATTATATAAGACTGAATTCTGCTAAGATAGTGAGAACTGAACTGAAGAAAAAGATTGTGGACATTTGTGGACCCTTTCATGATTCCATTACCCGTCAAGAAATGTACATATGTCAGAAATGTGTGACCATCAATCTTATATTAACATTAATGTTAATATAACATGTATGCATGCATATTCAGTGAGGGTATTCTGCGATCAGTGTTTCTTTTTTTGGTCATGTACACCATATTATCTTATGGTTTTTACTCAAACTTTTTGTGACATTATGGGATATTGTATGTCTCGTTCAGTAGTTCAGTGCACATCCGATGATGCAAAACAGAAAAAAAAACCGATAAAAATTGAAATGAAAATCTGACCTCTAAAATCTTTCATAGAAAAGAAGATGCATTTTATTAATGAGATGTAATTCATGTAGTGATTGAAGAATTTATAGAAACATTGCAGATTCAAGGGTTACATACAGTAGTAATGTCGGTTGATCGAACAGGGTAAAAAATAGCACTACAAATGACCAAACTTATTAAACTGGCTCCATTTCAGATGTAAAAAGTTGTTAGATCTGACAACTTGGCAGATCTGACAATAATACCGTTTCACAAACCGTCTGACCTCTGAATCCTAATGGACAAGCCTACTGACAAATTAGGACACGTCTACCAAAAAATGACCAAATGGCGGCTTTGTGAAACGGTATTTATGTCAGATATGGCAAGTTGTTTAATAGATGATGACGTATTTGTCAGATCTGTAAGCTTTTTTTCGTCTGACATGTTCATTAAAGTACCCCGGTACCTGACTTTCATGTTGCGCAAAATATCACCCATAGAATAATGCATGTGTCATGTGTGTAAAACATTCATGAAAAAACTTGGAAATATTGTCAAAAGTAGGACAAATTTCAGTCTTTAAAACATGACTTGTATCCATGTGTACTAGTATTTATTACATGTTTCTTGTCCAGTATTCTGTCCCGAATAAGCCACTTCGGAGATGCAATCTGAGCATGAGCAGATAAAGGTCATCTGTTCCAAATCTAAAACCCCTGACACTAATATTCGATATGTGCTCATGAATGTCATGTAATCATTATTCAATTATGCACTAATGGTGCATTCCATGATTTCCAGGTGGAAGTATTCTTTTTAAAGGGGGAAACAAAAGCTATTCATGAGGCACCTCTATCACTCCCAGAGTTATTTTTCTGAAGTGCACATAAGGTCAATTCCAGCGTAACGGACATGACATTCAGACAGTTTTTTGTAATTCAAAACATCACACAATAGAATTGGCAGTCTCCAAACAATTTTTATTGAGTTTATCAGACATATTTGACTATCAGGGATATACTCATGAAATTTCACATCATTTTATTGAACGGTTGTGGAGAAAATGCACTCGTTGTGAGCGTAACGGACATGACACAAAATGGACAAGGCTTTTTAACCTACTTTTTATTATGAAAATTCCTGTGAGTTTTGGGATAGAATGAACCTGGTTTGGGTATTAATTAAAACTTAGTCATCCTGTAATCATAAATTCATGTTTGAGATTAGTTTTACATTGCATTCTTTTTTTATAGCTCAGAATGTAGCGTAACGGACATGATGCATTGAGCGTAACGGACATGACAGTTTTGTCCACTTTTTGTGAGCGGACATATTTGTTTTATTACGAGATATGGCAGATATTTTATTGTTCATATAGTAAGGTTGAAAGATAGTACAGAATACCAGTTATGATGTGTGTCCCTATCTCATATATTTCTGTAATTTTAGAAGGGTTGGTTTTTCAATGTTTACACAAGATATAAAAAATGCTTCTGCACCAGCTAGCTACAATTTATGATACATTTTAGTTAATACTACCCTCCATACCAAAACAGAACAAATTATTAGTTGATGCTATGGTGTTTTCTCCTTTATAGGCTAATATTTCTCAGATAGTATTAATATGCTAGCGTAACGGACATGACACCCTTGTGAAGTGAACCATATCTTCACTTTCTTTCAAAAAAACATTTGGCATAAAAAAGACAAAACTAACAGCTCAGTACTACTACCAAATGTTAAATAGTAACACATCTAAGTTCTTTTTTGCAGGTTGTAGTGATCTAACAACTATACTACAATGCATGGAATATAATGCTTAGAGTACCACAACAACATACAACAAAGTAGAGCACGTCTCAAGCTTTGAGGCAAAGAAAACTTAATGAACCAGACCTGATCAAAAATTTGAACATATCATGAAAATGTCCTGAATGATTCACATCAGTTTTAAAGAAAGAAAGTTAACTACATGTATCTGCAACATGCACTAGAGCAGTTCCACAAAACCAGTGTCATTATGAAATGAGGTCTAAGTTATCATGGAAAAGTGCTAGGGAGATGGCCAATAGTGGAACTGCATTGTCTTGGCTTCAGTAATCCACTATGTAAATAAACAGGGACATACCTGCTGCTGCATGTTGGCCATCAATCATGATCAAGATGTTGGAATGGGATTACATAACATGGCTAGCAAGATCATCTGAAATCTACAGACTTCCATGGGTAAACTGGAAAATCTGCTTCTTGTTGTGTCTTAAAGGAGAATTAACCCCTGAGTACAAATTTACTTATATTGAAAGGTGTAATATATTCCTACTTATTGGCCTAAATCATTTTCTAATAAGATATCAGAAAAGGGTATAAATAAAGATATTCCAACACCCGGTATCGTCTCCTACTCATTTACATGGGGGTTGCCATTTTCTTGCTGATTTGGATTTGTACATGAACCATTGAGAAATGTTCCGGTCAGGAAGATATTTTGAATCCAAGACCTAAATTGCTTTTCTTCATTACCTAAAATCCCATATGTGACGAAAAATATAAAGTGGGTGTTTACATGATTTATAAAAATTAAATCTTTATAATGATACTTTTAAATTGTCTGGTTTTGCTTAACAAAAATCTATTTTCTTGGGTTTGCCAAACAGAGCAGTATGCAGCATGCATTCTGACTTTTCAAGTCCCATTATCCGAAAGCAGGTGAATGCATAGTTTGCTGCTATAGATGCTCAGGGAAGAAGCATCCATAAAATTTGAATTAATTTGTTCCGTCCATTGCGTCACAGTATCTAGAAAATAGATTTATATTAAGCGAATATCGATTTTCAACAGAAATATATAAGGAAATCTTCAGTTTAAAAATAAATTGACATATCTATTCTATATTTTTAATCTCAAATGGGTTTTTAATTTTGAAAAAGGCAATTGGGCATTTGGATTAAGAAAATCTTCTTGTACACATAAAAAAATGGCAGCCCCCATGTATTGCTAGCAGACGATACATATTGCTAGCAGATGATAAATTTTGCTCAGAAAATCTTGATTCGTATCGATCTCGTATATTTTGACGCGAAGCCATATAGTCTAACAAGTAGGAATAAATAACACCTTTCAACACTATCGTCTTTATTGTTTGAGGTTAATTCTCCTTTAAATATAACAAGCAGATTTATATTTATGAGTCACTAGTATCTAGAAACATCCCACTATCCTCAAGCAATTGAAAATAATAATCAATCTGTTAAATGGAGCCCACAATATGGTTTCTGCCACTTGTCGTATATAAAGTGTCATGTCCGTTACGCAAAGTGTCATGTCCGTTACGCCATTTGCTTGAAAACTGACAGTGGTAAGGAAAAATGGTTGCTACACATGTAAGGGGATTTAGTTCTAACATAGAAACTGAATTTACAGTAACCAAATACAAATTTCCTGTTGGCTATGAAAACTTTAAGTGAAAAACGTAACGGACATGACACTTCTAATGATAAAGAAATCACACAATTTTGAGGATCAATGCCTCGAAAACTGATGAATGATATAAACATTCATTGTGATTTTCTGTTGATATGTACACTGAACTACTGTTTAAAAGTTGAAGGAGACCTCCAGTAGATTTTAGGCCTTCATTAGAGACAGGAAGAATAAACTCTTCAAAAATAGCCACATTTTTGTGTTTTTGCGATACATCATATTAGATTTTCACTGGTGGAAAAAAATATGAAAATTTGTCAGTTTAATGATTTGTCTATTGGAAAATGAACATTTATACATTACTTTTCAAGAATATTTGAGAGTTTAAGTGCAATTGCAAACTTCATTTTTTCACTAAAGTGCACATTTTTCATGGAATTGCCCATAAAGGGACCCTCCATGTCTAAAATATCTGTGGATATTTGGGGTCATTTGTACCATGCGCTAACCCCGAACTGGCTTATTCAACTCACATTTTTTTTACTTGCATTTGTCGAAATCAGAGTCAGAAAGAAATGAGACTTCCTAATTTTTATTTTAATTTGTTGAGAAGATAGAGAAGATAGCGAAAATGCCGATCAATACATGTATAATATTAGTTCGATTCCAGCTAACTTTTTCTGGGCTCCACGAGACATTAACATTTGACAAAAGAATCCAGTGAAGAACGTTGTTGTGAATGCAGTTCAAAACCAATTTTACTCTGTGCATAGTCCAATGCATGCACCTCTCACTTGCTCATCCCGTGGTGGCTGCATGTTGATGGATCCCTTTTGTGTGTACTGCCTGTGAAATGAACGAACGCGTACATCTGTTTAAGATAGTCTTTGTGTTGCGTAACATTTTAAAATGTTGTGAATAATTTTATTTTCTCAAAGGAACAAAAAATATTTCAACAAATTTTAAGCAAATATTAAATCAATATGAGTATTTTTCTTTGCTTAAATTCACATATATTTTTTGTAATATCATCTTAATACAAAATAATTGCTAAAAAATACGAGATGGACTCGAAGTAGGCTAGTAGTTATTCATTAGGTAATCAAATCAAAATTGCGTCATGAATTCAAACCACCAATCAGGATCATTTATGACATGTTTGTTTACTTATGCTAATTACGGAGGTCTCAAAATACGGAGATCTAACAAATCGACTGGAGGGTCTGACAACTCCAATTATCGTGTACAATATCGGCCCTCTATCGGCTGATGTCATATATAATGTAGCTTCAGATCATCGGCTATATTATCGTCAGACCGTACAGTCAGACCGCAGGTCGTATGCAAATGAGCAAAAATCGCGCATTTTATTTCCAGTGCCCGAAGTGGACTCTCTCCCTGCACCCAGTCGGCTGTATCGCATGGTCATCTTTAAAGTTATGTTCTTAAATAAATATAAATGCTATGCTCATTAGACTTTCTGCAAAAATAAATGAATAGTTCACCAACACAGGGATATTTTGTTTTAGTCAGAATTTTAGAAATAAGTTGTTTAAAATAACTGATGAAATAGTCATACAAAAGCCTTTTTTTAACAAGATTTCAAGTTGTTAAAAGACATATAAAAAGTATATGAGCCGCCATCAAGACACATATGTATGGAAGCGCTGGAATCTCATCTTTTTCATCGTTACATTCAAAACATCCATAGATTTATGACAGAGTCAGGATCCAGCAATATTCAGCCGCAGATCATCCGTTGTCAAGACCATGGTCAAGACCATAGAATCTTAGCCCTGTGATTGGCAAGCAAGCCATCTGTAACCAAGTGCGCGTTGAATGAAACAATGCGCAACCTGTTGCTTCATCCTTGCGCAAACATGCGCATAGCTGTTGCCAGGCTGTGAGAAAACATCTTGCGTGGTGGTAACCAATCGGAATGCTGGAATTGACTTTTTTAAAGACAAAGTGTGTACATTGGTTACATATTGCTGGATCCTGACCCTGTCATGAAGTGCACATTAATGTTATTTCAATCTTTGGAAAGTACAGAAAATGCCCTTTACGCTCCTGTCAAATTTTCCCTGGCTCACAATAAAACTAGGGTAGTTTTGGCCAGATTTATATTTCATTTCATTTCCATTTTTTGTCATAAAAGGAACACCATTTTTTACCAATTTCGTCTTTTATTTTGAAAACAACAAAAACATGTCACAAATCTCTGATCCCTCTTCTTTTATTTGATGCATAACTCATGGCAATTGGTGAATGATAAGTAGTCTATTCAATAGTTTGCAAATAAGATGTTCCTGGCTGTTCTTGCTCATTATGTATTCATAGTCAGGCAGAACTGGAAATAAAATAGCGCGCTTTTTGGGGACCTGCGGATTGGCTGCGTACGTGTACCGCGAATATCATCAGCAGGCAGGCAGCATGCAGTGGACTATAAAGCAGCATGCACTCTTCGTATTTAAACTCTCGACTTTGACATGTCCACATCGTTCACCACTTCCAACTATAGTCTTCATCAACAAGGTGAGCTAAAATCATCTCAATTCCTCCATTTGATACACAATTATCTGTAAACAATTAAAGCCTAAGAAGATTTGTACTACTCTACAATCAAACCTCTAAAATAAAGTCTAAAACCGTCTTGCACATGACAGTTGACACCATGTGCAACACTCACGGGACGGGGCACGCTCGGTGTCCTGTCCTCACAATCGGGCATGTCACGTACACGCACTCGATTTTTGTGGCAAGCTCTCTAACCTCCTCTAACTTAAGTCTAGTATGGTAGCAAGCAATCTAAGGCACAATCATGACAATGACATGGATAAGCTAGCCCCGGGACGCGAACTATTTTTCCCCACGAAATTTTGTCACTATCGTCCAATGTTTGGAGTTGGATGGGGTTTCAAAGTTTCATCCTACCGTAGTCCTGCTAGAACATTGATCGTATGGCTAGAGTGCCCAAGTCTGCGCAGTGCCCATGTCTGCGCACACGCGTAACTGCGCGATTCTAATGAAACAAAACACGCAACGAACACAAACTTTTCATCTTTATCACAGCGATAGGTATTTATGCAAAAAACGAGTCAAAATAATGAAAAACGGTCTTATTTTAGACATTTTATTCACAAGCCTCAAAATGTTGTCTTTCACGTCAAAACTCCCGAACTGCGTGTAAAATGAATGAGTGCGCAGACATGGGCACCATTGTTTTTTCAATGTTGAAATGACACGGCCACCGTTTCTTGTGAATATGGCATTGTTCTTGCTCTAATTTTGATGAGATTTTTTTCAGACTTACTCTTTAGAATATCAGGAATAAAATAAAATAAAGCTTTAGATGAATATTAAAGAAATTATTGTTCATTTTCCTGCCAAAACCTTAGGTGCGCAGACATAGGGCTCCCCATCATACATGTAGTCGTAGAACTAGTGCGATGTGTTGCTTATAAGTTGTTGCTTATAAATTGTAGCACAGTTCTTGTACTGTCTCCGTGTTTGAAAAATCTTGTCAATTCAGATATTTATTCAAGTTTGAAATTTATAAACATTTCTGGAGTGCTATTTTTCGATAAAATCGGCAGGGTTATGTAAAGGGCTCCGTATTTTTTTGTTTTTGTTTGTGTTTGTGTGTGTGTTTGATTGTGTACAAGATAACTAGAGAATGGGTGAACGGATTTGCACCAAATTTTCAGGGAATAGTGACAGGAAAGAATCAATTAGATTTTGGTGATGATCGGTTATAGGAACTTCATTTCGGATAGTTTTTTTTGTTTTTAAGAATATTTTATTACTTTTTTAAAAATAACTTTTCACAATAATAAAGGTAAAATACACAAATATATTCACATGCAGTATCATTGTGCCAAATTACATACATGTAATAAGTACATGTAACCATAATATTTTACATGCATGTATTAAATAGTAGTAGGCTCGCCAAGCCAAAAATTTCACTTTAATATTACAAATCCAAGGTCAAAAATGGCAATAAATTAAACTTAATTAATGACATAAGCAAATTCACCAATTTCCTGCTTCAAAAAGAGCCTCCAAAATGCAGAAATCCAGCACCAAAGTAGACAGTTCTTCTGACGCCAAACCGTGCGTAAACGCCCCTAAATGACCTTAAACTACGGTAGCTATAATTATGTTTGCTCGATTACGTTAGCAATTAGTACAGTTACACAACTTCTAACCCAAATATGGTAAATTTGAATTTTCCGCGCGCCGACCAAGTTTCAGTCGCTAGGCTTGCACAAGGCGCAAACAATATTTTGAAATCCGAACGAATACGAAATGACTAATTTCAGCCTCAAATGATGTAAAATACCTCTTTTTCACGATAATGTTGCTCAGATATCTGCTAACGATGATGATTTCATCATTCCTAGACTCTTGAACGTATTATTTGATGTTTTTCTTGTCTTTCGCAGTGTATCATTAATCTGCCCACGCACGAAGCTCATCCCGCACACGTTACCATACAATGACCGTAACGTATACACAAGCACACATATCATGCACTGCACTGAGATTCGTTCACTGCATTGCGATCGCGCACTCTCGATCTCTCTCCAGCTCTCCCGTCACTCTTTCTCTCTTTCCCCACACCCATGACCAGCACTCGGAGAGCTTCCATTGTACAAAGACATGTTTTGCTTTTTCCCCCCTCACTGTTTACCATTTGTGTGTTTTCTTTTATTTGTATACTTTTAGACTGTTACTATCCATAATGACCGTACCACACTGCACGAGCTACATTGTAGTGAAATGATTCACCTCCTGCCTGGGGAGCGTTTCATTATGCGTTTTTACTGACAAATTTGCTCTCAGCCAATCAGATTCCAGGATTTCAGTAGCTTATAACAGTTGTCGATAAAAATCACTGACCGTACGCTTGATGAAACGCTCCGCTGTTTATTCACATATACATCATGAAATTGCGATTGCTCGATCTCTCTCTCTAGCTCTCACGTATACCGTACGCCATGCTTTCTCTCTAGCTCTCTCTCCGGCTTCCACGATCTGCCACCACGACACTCGCAGAACAGAGCTTCCATTGTACACTTGTGTATCATGCATGCCATGCATGACATGTTTTGCTTTTTTCCCCTCACTGTTTACCATAGTTATAGACTGTTATCCAGTCACCTTTACTAAAATATCCTTCTGAAACACTTTGCACACTCATACGGTAGTGTGTGCACCTTGACGTTGTGTAGCTCCGCGACGGGCCCTGCGTGGACTCATGAATATTCATATCTCTTTAGCGATATCATAAGTAAAGCGCGCGATCTCAGAGCAAATATGACGTCATCTTTCCACAGTTTTCCCTCTATTTTTAAGATGGCTACAGCTATGGACCTCTAACCGGATTAAAATGAACTTAAAAATCATGTTCTATCCACACATGCTTGTCAAAGTCGTAAAAGTGTCGAATAAGACAAATATCCTGGTTTTTGTCTATATTTTTAAGTGTACTGGGGTGACATAGCTTGACATCTGACGCATTGTACTCTATCAAAAGTTCTTTGACTGAAGTTAGAGACTATATTTTTAGGGTCAACCAGTTGCCAATTAGAAGGATTTTTAGTGATCACCCCGAAGCGCCCTCTCTAAAACCCGCGTATTCCACGTATTAACTCTATGGTGCGATGTTCGTTTTTTACGTTGGCGATCATTTGTGCTTCTGCGGAGGAAGGTTTTGGGCCGAGTATCCGCCATTTTATGGATATATTGTAGACACATGGCCCGTTTCACGGTTAGGCGCCACTTTTCATTTTTTTTAGGTTTGGGTCTCCTACACAGAATATGAGCGGATTAATGAAATGATTTGATATGCATATGTTAGGCCCCTATGGGGTCTACCTCCCATAGCATAACGAAAATCTAACTCCCAAGCATTTGTGCACAGTAGGGTGAGATGTGCCCAAATTGGACCTACCTGATGTCAACCTGGCAAACATACCTTTTTTGAAAACTGTGCCACTCCTAAACACACTCAGCTCTCACCTAACTGAACCAATATATGTTTGGTTGATGAGTGGATGTAATAAATCATATTAGTGTTAAAACATTTTGATTCCTTTTTTATACATTTTTTTCACTCCAAAATTCCCTTGGTGGATGTGACAGTGTCCGTTCACATTTAAGCATCTACTTATAAGGGTCATGCACATTAGATATTTAAGGGATGTTTCATAAAAATGTTGTCTGAGTACATTTTTGGTTTGGTCGAATAACTGTAGAAAGTTTGGCTGTACCTCACTTTAATTTAATACTATGTCGATAATTTGAAAAACAAAATTAAATGTCCGTTCACAATTTTGTCACATCCACCAAAATTTTGGAATGCTATTACTTTTTTATGGTTTAGGTGACTTCAGATTTTTTTTACATAGATTTAGGAGAAAAGGTGAGCTACATATCCAATGAAGACAATTAGGCATTTCAAAAAGTTTTTCTTTTATGTCACAATACATGGTGTCCGTTCACACCTGTCACATCCACCAGTCTATTTTTCCAGAATCACATCAGGATATATATCTCAGTACTTGCAAATGTGATCGACTTTAAATCACAGGAAATTTCAGATTCTATATTGAGCTGGCAGTTAGAATACAAAAAGAGATTGCTGTATAATTATAAATTTACAAAAAAGTGAAAATGCTTAAAGTGGTGTGGCGGATGTGACACTTCCAGATGTGAACGGACATTTCGTACATTTCACCAAATTATTGGGACAGTTCGGTTTTTCTTTACACCTAATGGCGTCTAAATTAAACATTTCTGGTCTTTACCATGTAATAGGAGTGTAATCAGTTTGTTTAACTATACCTATCCCTTTATTTTACATAATAATATTTTCACACAGTAAGGGTGTAAAATACATTTTTCGTCATATCAGATAAAGCCAAAATTCAATGTATTTTACTTAACTTGATCCATATATGACATCTAAAAATCTATAAATTTATTATTATATTTAACATACTACGATTTCACCTCTCTCTTATAAGATGCTTTGAATACTATGCTGTTGAAATGTGTGGTGGATGTGACATTTTTCCATGTGAACAGACACATTGTGTATTCTCCATTTGCTACACTAGGTCCCCCAATGACAAGACTTTGAAAAGTGCCAACTAATTAAAAAAAAACTTTGGAATTCTCCTTTCCGGGCATCCGGGATCTTTCGTCGTCATTGCAGCCGCTGGGTGAAAACAATAGCTTGGCAATGCGTAGCAACACATTTGACTTTGCACACACTTTGACTCTATAAAAAAGTTATGGTGCAGGGATATTCTTTCATTTTGTATTTTTCCTTATCGCGTTAAATAGCGCGAAGATGGGGAAAATGGGTAAACGCGATCAAAATCTGCAAGAAAAATCCAGACAACAAACGCTGGGAACCTACGTAATACGTTCGGCTCATTTGTTCGGATCATTTCATAATAGATACATGTGGATCTGTCCACGAAGTTGGGATCTTCACAGAAATTCACAGCTGATGGGTATATAAACATGTATACTCGGTGTAAAGCAAACAATTAGCAATGTTGGAGGTTTTTAAATAGAACACATAATTATAATGTTTCTGTGTGTGAATAATCAAAACACATGCTGATCCCTTGTTTGAAAAAAATGACTATAAATGTTGGTGTCCATCATCATTTTTTGCTGAAAAAATGTGACATGAAAACAAATAATTTTACTACTTTATTTCCAGAAATAAAATAAAAAACTGATTCCACTAATGATAAGCAAGCTACACTTTAACTTCATTTGTATGTAAATAAAGTAGAAACAGGGCGGATTCGTTGCACATTTTTTATAGCAGACTTGGCAAAGTTGGCACTACCGACTCTACGTGCGGTGTCCACTAATAATGAATAGGTAGTGGCGGTAATGTCATCTGATGTTTCATTTATGAGAAAGTGGTAATCATATATCTTAGGCTCCATAACAAGAGAATTATCTTGCCAGTAATATTTGATAAAGAAAATCAGAATATGATCAAACATTTTTGAGTATCATCCTTCAGTAATATTAGCTGCCCACGCGGTGTCCATGCGGTTTTATGAATAATCGGTAAAATCAAACCAAGCAAACGAAAAAATCCCACCCGTATCAGAATGGATCGGTCCGTCGAAATATTGATGAGTCACCGTGGTTTACGTGAATAAGCTAGTTTCGCCCGGTTTCCATGGTGCGACGAGTGGAGATCTCATTTTCAACATGGCGTCTTCATGTTGAATCGGTAAATAATAACGCATCGGTACGCAAATTTGACTGTTATTTATGGGTTATTCGGCGATCTGTAACGGTTCTTTATTGTGCTGTTCATTATTTTTGCTTAATAATATGTTGCTTGACATTATCGGCAGCTTCAAAAAATCATTTAAAAATTGTTTAGTACTAATAGTAGTCCGATTGTCACGAATACATACCGTATTGGACACCCCGCCCGACGGTACTGGACACCCCGTCCAACGGTACTGGGGGCTACACTGTTCTGACCATACACGTCTTAAGAAATGTTTGATAAAAATCGTTTTCAATGAGTAATTCAATAAAAAAAAAATCATTTTACCGTAAATGAAGACTTGCTTTCCACATTGAAATGTCGATTGTCTGCAAATAAAGCGCATTTGTGCCATAAAATCATGTTTTTCTTGCATGATTTTTATGAATCATCGTACCGTTTGATAACCATTTGCCAGAAACACAACATCACTTCCGGGTTGAGAGGGTCTCGTTCAATCCCTTTTTTTGGAGAGATTTTCATCTTGCAGATACCGAGAACACCACTTTTGACTAACAAGAATTATTCTGATAATATTTATGTAATAAAAATGTTATTTTTTCCGATATTTTGGTGGTATTTTGACCTCGAATTACGTCACAGAAAAGTTCACAAAAAAAAAATCCTGACGGCAAGAGCAACGGTAGTGTTTACGGAAGTTGAATTGAGGCTTATTTTTACGTCGTCAAAATCATCATTATTACTCTGAAGAAAAGTAAAATTTATTTTTTAAATATGCTTAAGTTGTCAAGTGATTCATAATGAAAATCGTGTGAAATTTTTATTCAATTATTTGGGTTCGCAAATTGTTAAATACTCTTCGCAATATCGCATGTCGAATATTCGCATGTCGTATGTGATGACACGAATTTGCGTGTGTGGTGCCAATATCCCGTAAATGTGATCCGTGATTTCACCCATTTTCCATCGTTTTTCTTTGCCAGAATGTGTTTTGATGGCTTTTAAAATATTCCAAGATGTCAAAATACATATTTTTCTGATAAATACTGATCACATATTTGCGATTAATTTAGATTGTAAAAGTTCTACTTTACGTGATCAAAATGGAGTTTTCAGTCATTCTTCGACACGTGATCTAAATACCGCTTCCTGATTGGTTGAATATCGCCAGTCCATTTTTTCTGGATCACGTGATCTAAATGCCGCTTCCTGATTGGTCAAATACCGGTAGTCCTTATTTGGCAAATTTCTTTTGTGAATGGAAACTTGTAAGCTCTGAGAAAAGTTGTGAGTAGGCCTAAATACTCCAGTTTGATGGGAAAATTGAGAAATAAGTCTCCTTTGCTGAATGTTTATTTTATTAGGCATTACATTTATTTATTTATTATCTCATAAAAAAACTTTTTTTCAGAGCATGTTTGCAAATTAATGGATTCATTCAATTGTTTTTTTTTTTCTTAATAATTGTAATTTTTTTTTATTTTCTTATTTTCTATTCATTCCATTGTTGTTTTTCTTCTTATTTTATATTCTCATTTATTTTCTTTCACTTTATTTTCATTCAATTATTATGTTCTTATTTCATCTTATTTATTATTGACACATAAGGGACTACTTTGTTTCTTATCTTATTTTCTTCTCACCTTATTATCTTGTATTTTATTTATTAGCTCATCCGGCCCGAATGGGCCAGATGAGCTTATGCCGTGGCGAGGCGTCCGTTGTCCGTCGTCCTTCGTCCGTCCGTCCGTCCGTCCTTCGTCTGTCGTCCGTCCACAATTTCAAAATGCTTCTTCTTCGCCATTTCTTACCCGATTTTAATTCCGTTTGCTTTATATGATAGCACTAGGTGGGGGATTCGAAACTTCTACACAGAATTTTTGAAACTCATTAAATATGCTAATTTATGCGCATTTCTCAAAAATCACAAAAATTGCTTTTCCTTCCTCATTTATTGACCGATTTCGATTTTTTTTGTTCCATCTGAAAGACTTTCATGAGGTTCAGTGAACTTCTACACGGAATTTTGAAATTTTGTCTACAAAATTAGTTATGCTAATTTATGCGATATTTATTCAAAAATCACAAATTGCTTCTCCTTCCTCATTTATAGACCGATTTCAATTTTTTTTGTTCCATCTGAAAGACTTTCATGAGGTTCAGTGAACTTCTACACAGAATTTTGAAATTTGGTCTACAAAATTAATTATGCTAATTTATGCGATATTTATTCAAAAATCACAAAAATTGCTGCTTCTTCCTCATTTATTGAGCGATTTAGATATTTTTTTTTCCATCTGAAAGACTTTCATGAGGTTCATTGAACTCTACTCGGAATTTTGAAATTTTGTCTAGAAAATTATGATAATTTATGTCCAATGGGAAAAGGGGCAAGACCCCCCCCCCCCCCCCCCTCACCAAATTCCCATTCTCAATAAAATAAAAATTTATACAACAAAATTTTTCTCAAGATATGGAGATAATCATGGCCGAGTTATGGCTAATTGGGGTATTAATTTATTAGGCCTACATAGATTTGCAAAAACTTTGTTTGTGGTCCAAATAAGATGATCTTTTTTTCATATGATCTTTTTTTCGTTTGGGGTACACAATCAAACCCCCAAACTGTTCAAGTTCAATTTCGTTGCGTTCTTGAAACATTAATATTTTAATCATGTATTTTCGATTTATTGGGGACCCCCCCCCCCCCCAATTACAATTTTGACCCCACCCTAAATCACAAAAAAAATTTATCAAATCTCTGTAATTCATTGGCAGATCTCCATGAAATTTTCATATCTTTTATTTCACAAAAATAATGGTTTGTTTTTATTTTTACAATTATTTTAACAGAAATTGTTATTTTTTGCCTATGAGGGCGCTTTGCAGAACGTTGAGAATTAATCCGTAATATCTCTGAACTATGGCCGATTTTGACCGCGCCAACGGCAGTTATCTTTTTCTGAAATTCCACTGAGACAGAAATTTAAAGGTTCCAAAAAGAGAGTAAACATACATACTAATTGGGTACGGTGTCCATGTAGAGGCGGTACCAAGTAATATAATGTGTCAGTGGGATAGTGTGTGTATTTTTATTGCATAAACAATTAATTGCATACAATGTTCATTTATATTCTGTGAATGAATTATACTCAACTTGTAGAGACAGAAATTTAAAGGTTCCAATAAGAGAGTAAACATACATACTAATCGGGTACCGCCTCTACATGGACACAGTGTCCATGTAGTGGCGATACCAAGCAATCAAAGTGTTTTGCTGCTACGAATCATGAAAGTATCTGCCAGTATACTGTTTATATATTGTTCCTTGGGCATTTTCATTGTTCTAGTTATGTTAAATGTTTGAAATGCATTCAAATATTCAATTGCTAAATTACTTGCCAACAATTTAATTCCACTCTGTTGTGGGTTGAAAATAAAGTTCAACAAAACGTCAAATTTGGTGTGTTATAATTATATTATTATTTGAAAACAAAACTTCTGAGTTTGTTCTACAGTGACACCATCCCAAGAATACCTCCACACTAAAGAAAACAAGAAAAATTATGACAAATAAAAACACACAGATGTGTATCTAACTTGAAGTGGTGTCCATGTAGAGGCGGTATTTTTACTTGAATGCTCCATTAGTGAATGTGAATTTGTTGTTACCAGAACTTACGAACCATTTTTTTTTTTTTTCTCAAAAACTATGGGACATGGGCAACTTAAAAATGTTACAACAAAAGCCATTGTGGAATTTTGAAATTTTGACCCTCATGTCACACTTTTAGCCCCAACTTCATGGACAGACCCATGTACATTGTACATATCCTGCTGATATTTAGCTTCAGTCTTATATGTACATATATTTTCCAATAGAGCAATATAGATTTCAAAGACGAAAATGTGCTATGGGAACCAAAAACAATAACTCGCTCATGCAGCTGTTCACTACTCCATATCATCACGGTATGGGACTTTCTACAGTCCCACTTATTAAGTTTTGTGAAAGATTTTTTTAATATATTTTTTAATTCCCTGAATACGTCATCAACCACTCCGACCAGTATGAGGTTATCCTGCCAGGCGTGAATTTCTGATGATTTTCGTTGTGCGAGAGTCCTTCTATGTGCATACAAATAAAATGCAATGGATTTATTGCATGCAAATTCAACGTGTGGGACCGAAGACGAAGTCAACTAATTGAGATGCTCAAACGAGCCTTGTTTCCACCCACAGAGGCGTTACTAGGGTCGTAGTTAAGAAAGTGACGTCACGCTGGAAAGCAGAATTGTCTTTTTGAAATAAATATCTATTCATAAGGCTTCTAATCAATATCGATGAAAGAAAATAAGCAAACCAGATAACAGGAATACATTTAAACAAACTGCAATGAACATTATCACTGTGTGACTTAGAAAATTATGGAGCAAATAAATGAAACATTCTGCCTTTACCTCTGACTATCTTTATAGCAGAATCCAGGAAAGTGATGGGTGAGTGAAAGGTTTCATGTAAGAGCTTTTTGTACCTACATGTACATGTATACTGTACCAGTGCAGTACATTCAGAATGCATAGCTGCATGGTGCAATTTCTAGCTAAGTAGCATTTGTATGATTAACATTGGAAATATCTATTAGAATCGTATTGGGCAAGACACTTATTAAAGCATTCCGGTATTTCTAGCTTTTGCTACATGTTATGTACAAGTACTGTTTATACTTTATGGTGCTTAAAATTACCACATACCAGTTTGTGTAAAGCATCTGGAAAAACAAATTAGTGTTCTTTTATTCACATTTCATCCACAAATTGGATAGTACATGTGTATGTGCTATTGCTATAAATTAATTTGCTTCTTGATAAAATATTAAATGTTTGAATTGTTTAACTTTGCGATTGTTGAAAGTTGACATTTGTATTCACATGTCATTTTTAAACACCTGCCAGAAGGATTTCAGTAATTCCAACTAAAATTTGAAGAATTCAGAACTTATGGGCAAGTGACCTGTGATCTGGGAATTATGAGTATTCTGAAGGATTTTGCTGAACATATTACTACTGGTTTATAATTAATTACATGTATGAGTAAAAGAAACACTGAACTAGTGAGTCTGTTCACTACAGTGTGTCCAAGAAAAAAGTTAAGTTGGAAAATTCTCCCACAATAAATGTTTCAAAATATGTTTAAGAAATTTTCATACCTGTGTATAGCCTACGGTCTCTTCTATCAAATGACACCAAAATATCCCACAATACTTTACGTCTGAGAGAGCAAAAGCCAATTTTGTGAAAGGGTGCAAAATCCAGTCTTGACAAGTATTGATATTGGCTCTGGCTGGTATCAGCTGAGCTGAGACTATGTACATTTAAAGGCATAAAATTTCCATATTCGGATCAATAAAAGACAATTTATGAAATAACAGGCTATGTTCTCTGTATATCATTACACATCCATCAACATGTTATGCTCGAGTGAGCAATTTACTATTTTGCTGAGTGTTTCAAAATGTTACTTTTGGTGATTTTTTTTTAATTTCATCTGACCTTGCTCACTTAACCATAAAGTATTGATGGGATATATCAGGAAATGCATTGAACAAAGTCTGTTCTTTCACAAATAGTCTTTCAATGACAAAAAATATAAAATCTTGATGTTACAATGTATTTCATGACTCTCAACTTGGCTCATACCAGCTAGAACAACAATAGACATATTGTCAAGATTGGAATTTGCACCAGTTCACAGAAGTGACTTTTGCTTACTTATGCGTAAAAATATTGTGAGACATTTTAGTGTCATTTGGTAGAAGAAATTCTAAGCAAACCACATGTATGAAATTTTACTGAAAATATTTTGAAATATTTTATTGGGGAGACTATTTTCCGACTGTCAATTTCAAACAGTTTACCACTTTTTTATACCAGTCTGAACAAACACCAATTCTTGTCAAGTCTGAATTTTGTACCCTTTCACAAAAGTGGTTTTAAATCATTCAAGCGTAATAACTAGTCAGATTTTTTGGTGTTATTATATAGGAGGGACCCTAATCTTTCTACAAGAATTAAAATTTATTGAAAATATTCAAAAATAATTATTTGGGGAGACTATTTCCATCTGTTAACTTTTTTGGGGGGATGCACTGTATTGTAATGTCACATCCACCATGTTTGATGTCGTTTACTATGAGAAATAAACACTGCTACCAACAGAAATGCCATTTGTTGTGAATTCCCAGTACATATGTAACACCGCTGCTTGATCAATATTCTTGTCTAAAGGTTTGTATCAAGTAGTAATTGATTAAAGTGTAAAATGTCCGTTCACATTGATTTTGTCACATCCGCCACAAGGAGTTTCAGGCAGTCTACTTTTTAAAATAGAAAATCTTGTGAGCAGTGACTTGTATAGATTAGAAATATGAGTATTCTTAGTGATTTTGCTAAAGATAAGTACTGGTTTAAATCTACTTCTCAGTAAATTTAATCAACCTATAACCGGTATTAAAGTCTGTTCACTATTATAGTGTCACATCCACCATATTTGAATTCATTTACTCCGACAAAAAGTTACTCTGCGTACCAACAGATTATTGCTGTGAATTCTCAGTATATATTAAACTCTGCTATGCTTGATTAATATCACTGTCTCAGTTATTTGCATTATCATTAAGTATTAATTGATAAAGGTGGAAAGTGTCTGTTCACATCTGATTTTGTCACATCCACCACAAGTAACTTCATAACTTTACAGAATGCATAACCTTGTGAGCAGTGACTTG
Source organism: Heliocidaris erythrogramma (assembly GCA_025617745.1). Lineage (NCBI taxonomy): Eukaryota > Metazoa > Echinodermata > Echinoidea > Camarodonta > Echinometridae > Heliocidaris > Heliocidaris erythrogramma. The sequence goes on along the minus strand of CM046873.1, from coordinate 34,856,323 downwards.
TCTTCTGCAAATATTGGTATTTCTTGGGAGTATTGCTAGACATTATTATTGTGATTGCAGCGTAAAACTTTGAAGAAAACAAGGAAGATAATGTTCCGTTCACATGCATAATGTCACATCCGCCATGCCAGTTACCACATACTGTGAAAAATACAATCTATTTAAGTAATAAATTCCCACTGTGATTGAAAATTGAATTTGCAGACTGTTTAATAACTAATGATGGGCTCATATCTGTGTATTATTGGTGAATGTTTGAAATGTCCGTTCACATCTGGTTTTGTCACATCCGCACCACCCTGTGGCTAAAATTCTAAAGTTAAAAGACGAACATTAGCAATGTTACTATTAAGGATGTAGATGTCCCCCACCACAATCATCATCTCCATGGAGTAATACATATCCTCAATGAGGAAGTGTAAAATGAGAGAAACTTTTCAGAGTCAATACCTTGTTATAATGCATATTTTTTCTTCACATTGCTATATTTTAACACCAAATGTACAGAAAGGCACAATTTTTGGAACAAAGTTTGCTTGAATACCACTTCATCATGTGAACATGTGATAATATGGTTTGTACATATATGGACCTACAGTTATGTCTGTGATATTTAAATGTTGTTTTTTATTCAAATTTCCTTAAACTTCAAAGTGGCCATTACAGAGCCAGGTGTTATGGCATTAATTAAGCTCTGGCACCACATTTGCTGTTAAATTCACATTCCCAGGATTGAAAAATCATACTTCTGTACATTTCAACTAAAACTTGAAATTTTGATACCTAGGTTGACAAAAAGTGGCGCCTAACTGTGTGAAACGGGCCACATACGTAAGTACGCTAAAAGATCGTAATTTCAGCTATGTCTTTTATTGAAAAAACGTAGTTATTTCATGGACCTCTTACAATAAGTATTTTTAAACTACAAATTTCTTAGTTCCAACATTCACAAATTGACTTAGTCCCACATGCAACAATTCTGACATGTCTGACAACGTACGCGGACGTGCGCGTTTAGGTAGGCGTCAGGGTATCGCACGGACGATCTGTCAGTGCTAATAGTAGATTATGCCAAATCTGGAGGTCTTTATTGAGATAAAAGAGAAAAATATAAAAAATAGTGACAGGAAAGGTTGAAATTCAGTGCATTTCCCAGGAGAATGATCCATGGACATGTACTTCTCCAAAGTCGAAAAATTATGTCTATATTTACAAAAAAATGATCGCTAACTTCCCGCGGTGCGCAAACAAGAAATCTGTTTCTGTGTATGGTTGAAGTTGTTGCGACCCCGTTGCATGCACTGACAGTTCATCATGTTGTGGTCGGTTGCAGACGGGGATCGGAGGGTAGGTTTCTCAAACTCTTTTGTTAATGGATTGTGCAGTTGGCAAGTTCGATCAGAGATAATAATATATATATTTTTGTAATGTGGTGGATATTCAGGGGGGTGGGGTTGGCAAAGGGGCCATGTGCCCCTGCTGTGCCCTGTGAAAAAAATCAATGTGCCTATTAAAATCTCTATGCTTTTTAAAATCGGTTGTGGATAACTGGATATGGGGTGGGGGTCCGAAGTGGGCATGTTACTCAGCCCCCCCCCCCAAAAAAAAAAAAAAAAAATGCTAGTAATCTTTTTTTAATGGTTGAGTCATTTTTTCTGTTTCTTGTTTTTTTTTTGGGGGGGGCTGAAACCTACATTAATCACACATAATCATTAACCAATAACAAATGAAATAAAATAAATTAAACTATTAAAAATAAGTAAATTTTTGAAAAGCTTTTAAAAATTAGATCATAATTTTTATTCAAATTAATATCTGGTTTGTGGGAAAAGAAATTTCTACCATCCGTGACTCTACAGGGTTCGTACAGGTCATGGAAAACCTGGAAAGTCATGGAATTTTACTTTATTGCTTTTAAGGCCTTGAAAGTCATGGAATATCAAAATTATGGACATTCAACTACAGTATTTTGTCACTACAGGGAGCGAGAGTCGAGTAATCGATTTTACTCGACTCCCGTTCGAGAACCGAGGAATCGACTCCGTGATGTCCAGAGTCGACTACTCGTGCCCGGCGGTTCCGAGAGTTGATTCTGTTGTGTGATAATATATACGAGCCTTGGAATCGGCCCCAGAATGAGTGAAAGTTTGAACTTATATCAGCGACGCTACTTGCCTCCGCAAAAACTATCACTAAAGTGTGTGTATACATGTGGGGGTATGTGCATCATGTCAGACTGCCTGTATGTGTGTGTCGGTGTGTGTACAACGCCGTTAATAGCGCACACCTCATCGTGATGTATTAGCAAGACAGGGAAACTATCAGCATGCAGGAGAGCTTGGAAGAGAGAGAAAGAGCATGTGAGCGAGGGAGCAAGATGAATATTTAGGGGGGCAGGGACAGAACATAATATATATTTGCATATCTAAATCCGGTGAAATGATATAAAAATTAATGAAACAAATCAACGAAATTTACTCCGGAATGGAAACTCGGCTTTCGAAGAACCAACAAAAAGGCCTACCGTAAGAGAGTAGGACGAAGATAAAAACGTAGGTCAAATATCAAAAGCAATGGTCAACAAGCCCTTCACTTAAAAAATATAAGACATGGAAGAACTATGAAGGAAAACCCCCTCCAAAATTTGAGGAAATAAATATTATTCATGCCACAGTGACGCCACAACATAATAATTCAAACTAAGCTAAGAATAATTATCGTTCGTTAGAATCACAGAAAAAATGGCGCCTGTAGGTCACATGTAAAATAGAAAATGGAACATGCCAGAGCGTGTTGATAGAGAGAGTTGTGACACGCGCATAATAAGCCTACGCGTACACGGCCTGTGTTTAAAACATGGCGGATCAGTTTTACGACTCTCTGTATGTATAGCTCTGGAACATGCCCTATAACGCCACCTCTTGGTCATACCACGCATAGTCATCTACAGCCACCTTGCGAACAAATGAAAAAGACTATCTATTTTCATCATTATAGCCGCGAATTCAATCTGGTTTTCGTCATTACAGTTATGAAAGTGAAGCCGAGACTAGGATTATACTGGTCATGTATGTAGAATTTCGATAATTGTTTTATAAAGCGGAGCTTTTTATATGAAAATCGGACAATTGTCGTTAAACTGCACACTACCTCTATGCAGTGACATAGTGAAGCCACCGGTGCTGCAGTGCAACGTACAGTGTATCGGGCCGGGGCCGGGCCTGGTTGGAGTCAATTCTGAATGGAATCCAAATCGAGATCTAGTTGGCATGCACTAGTGTAGGCAACGTATGGCTTTGCGTCCTGCGGCCTCTAAACAACTAGATAACAAAAGCTGCTTTTCTATTGGGAGACTTGAAACATGCCCTTTGCTTCGCTTTGATTTGACTTTGAGATCAAATTTTCAGTCTACCGACCGTGTAAAAAAAATGTATAAAAGTCATGGAAAGGTCATGGAAAGTCATGGAATTTAATTCATGAGAAAGAGTACGAACCCTGCTCTATGCAGGTATACATGTAATTGGCTATATTTTGGGTGTAGTATGTGGTCGATGAACCCTGAAGAATGACGTATCTCCAGTGGAGGCAGGGGACATGCGAAGAGGGCACATTTGCACCGTGCCAGTCATATTAGCTAGAAAACAATAAAACTGCATATTTCAATGCAAATGTGCACTCATATTCCCTTGATTTTTCTTTGTATTAAACCCCTTAAACAGAATTTAAGAACTCTGCCCCCCCCAAAAAAAAATCAAAAAAATCTGGATTTGAAACAAAGACTGACCCTCCAAATTATGTTGTCCAAGTCTGAATATTTTTCCCATCATTAAAGATATCAAATTTTTATGTATACATTGAAATTCGTTTTTTGTTGAAATAATGTGTCAACACCCCCCCCCCCCCCCCCCCCCCCCCCCCCCCCCCCCCCTTGAGGGCCATTTTAAAGGGGAGGGATGAGAAACAATTATGTTTAAAAAGAAGACAATTTTCTTTAATGTATGCTTATTAGCCCTCATACAAGTATATTTTGTTCTATTTGTTTGTGAAAAGTAATATCCTGTAGTTGCGTAGTGTTGATTGAAAGCAGTTTAAACAAAGTAAATACCGGTACACAAATAAGTGATCTTTAAAAAATAAATTTTTAGGCCAAGTATGAAGTATGTCCATATATAATGTTCACCTTAAAGCCAAACTATTCTTCCACTTATTTATTTATTTATTTACTGCAATAAATCATATATACCTACCTATTATGCCTGTAGTCTTGACTACGGGACCCCTTCGAGAATTATCACACATGAGTCACAATATTGTGCGCACCCCCCGTAATCCTATTGTCCCCTTCGCCACTCACGCGCGTCAATACGCTACGGCCATCTTCCTCTTTCTTGCTCGCCCCCGACGAGTTAGGACGTATAGTCACAGCGCTCCTGAAATCAGGTCGTATAGTATCTTTTTGGTGCGCTTTTTCACATAGTTAAAGCACTTTTAGGTACCTATATTCGTTTAGATTATAGTACTTTGTGTTTTATTAGTCACTCTTGCCGATTGCAAGGGATTTTTTGATTCCCTTTCTTGGCATTTTTCTCTTTCACGGTCAGCCCCACGTAGATATTTCCGTGTTTGCGGGTGTTTCCGTTTGTCACCGAGCCTTCGGGTTCGGCGTTTATTCTTACGGTTTTTAGGCTGTGAAAATTTTTTTTTTTTTTTTTTTTTTTTTTAGTGCGTATCTCCCAAATAATTTTACCCTTATTTATTGCATTCAGTTGAAGTATTTCTTAATTTGAAAAAGTATACTTTATTGTCTGTTTTATTGCAGTGGTATGGATTCGGAAGAAGAAGCAGCTAGGTCAAGGAGACCTGCTTCTTCCGAAGAGTCGTCTAGCAAGACGACTCGGCCTTCCAGAACTCCCCCGAGTACTGCGGTACACGGAGGGAGGAGGGCTAAGGGTAAGTTGCCTAGTGGTGTTTCCTTGCAGAGTTTGCCAGTCTCGGAGCTTGCGTTAACTGAATCGGGATTGTCAACTCCGAAGCCCGTGGTTTCGGGGTGGGTGACGTCAGATTCTAGTGGTTTCGATATCTCGAATCCAATCCCCCGGTCGCTGAGACCAGAGGGGGGGGGGGGCTGTTGTTTCCCGTACGGTAGCGTTCACTCGCTCTGATCCGTTAGGGGAGACGCGCCCCACTACTGCAGGGCAGCCCACGGGCTTAGTCCATGTTGGTCTGGGTTCTCAAACCCTAGCCCCCGGCAAACGCCATATGGGGGAACGAGTACTTCCTGGGCTGTCTACATTGCCAGCTAATGGGAATGCTCGAGCTAACAATTATGGACGCTCTTCGGGCAACAGGTGTTTTCACCTGAGTGCGTGACTACTAGTGCTCCCCTATTGCTGCTTTCGAGCGGTCCAATAGCGGGTTCACACGCCTTTAGTAGTCATCGGGCACATACCGAGTCATCTCAGTCTGCCCACGCACTGGGAGCTTTTAGCTCCCAACCCAAGGCTACTGCATCTTCTTGCTTAGCCAATATGGGTGATTTGGGCGATTCTCTAGGCTTACGCCATGAGCGCTCCAATCCCTTTATGGGAAGTGAACGCCCCTCCGCGGAGGGATCGGTTTGTGTTTCCGAAGAGGCTTCGGGGACCCGAACGAATCCGATTAAGCGTTCTAAGAAAAGGGTTTCGGCTACGACTTTTGTCGAGCCAGCCAAGAAAAAGGTCAAGAAGAAGGCAAAAAGTGGCAAGGCTTTGCCGGCCTCTTGCCCGTCTGGCCTGGCTAACCCAGCTAGCTCCTCTCAAGCTGACATGTTCAGTATGATGCGGGCTTTTGCTCAGAATCAGGGTTGGTCCTTTGTACCGGCTACTTCAACCCTGACTTCTGTCCCTATTCAGGGATCTCGCCTTGAGTCTAATCAGCCTTTTGTGATTGATTCCTCTTTGTCTGAGTCGGATTCGCATGTGCCTCCTATTCCCGCGGCCCTTGGGGCTCCGCCGGGCGAGGAGACTTTTGTTGAACCATGCGGGGCTCTGCCTGCGGAGGCCTTTGTTAGTGCTCCTTTGTCTCATTCCACTCGGTGGAACCAGATTCGGATGTGGCTTCTCAAGCTTCGGTTCCCGAATCGCTTGGGCAGGCGGAGTCTCAATCGCTCGCTCTTTGCGGGGTAGAAGCGATTGCTTTGTTGTCCAAATATCTCCCTGAATTTCAGTCAACCCGCGCGCAGGGTTCGACTTCGCGTTGGAAATTTAAGCAGCAGGATTCCTCTGAGGGTATCGCTCTTGAGGAGGTTTTCAAGCTGGAGTATGACCGCATTGAGGCCGCGCTGTTGATTAAGCGCTCTAATGCGGTCAAGGGTAAGGCCTTTGCCTTTTGTTCTCAGGACCAAGACAGCTTTTTTAAGGCTAAGACTCTGTCTCCTGAGATTTTGGAGGTTGGTCGTCGCTTACGGGCGACTAATCCGCTTACCTCCGCCGCTTTCAAGGCGGAGGATAAGATCTGGTCTAATATTGAAAACCAGGTTAGGTCGGGGATGCGTTTGTCGGTGTTTAAAGGGTTTCTCTCCGACCTTAGGTCCAGGGCGGAGGAGTTGAATGTTACCGATGGTGACAAGCTGATTATTGACGACCTGTTGCATACTCTTTTTTGTCTGCAGTGGTCGCAGCTTTCCACCGCAGCTGCTTCGGTTACTTTCCGTCGCAGGACCTCGGCTCTCTCGGCACTGGGTGTTAGAGAGTCGGGCATTGCTCAACTTCTCCGAGATGTTCCGTCTCGGGGTCCTTCGCTTTTTGGTGGTAAATTCGCTACGGTTTTTCAGAGAGAGATCGATGCGCGAAAGCAGATCTCGGATATGACTAAGCAGTTTCACACTAGCTCTAAGTTGTTCAACCGAATGTGGTAGGTGGCCGTCTTCACGCGTTTCTCCCCGCTTGGGAGGCCATCTCCGGGGACGCGTTTGTTCTCTCCGTCGTGCGAGACGGATTCTTCATAGATCTTTGCGCTTCGCTCCCCGGAGGGGCTATAAGAATTCGGTCACCTCCCATGTCTGCCCTGTCTCGATCTCATGCTTCAAAGGAGATCAAGTCTCTTCTGGAAAAGAGGGCTATAGAAAGGGTAAGAGACAGGCCGTCTCTTTCCCTTTCTCCAATATTTGTTATTCCCAAGCGCTCGGGAAAACTTCGTTTGATACTGAACCTAAAAAGGATAAACAAATTTATTCCTCCGGTTCATTTTCGGATGGAGACTCTTGCCTCCATTCTTCCGTTGATCAAAAGGGAAGACTACGCGGTCTCGATAGATCTCAAGGACGCGTACTTTCACATTCCCATTCATCGCGCATCTCGCGATCTTCTGGGGTTCTCCTTCCTCTCGGAGACTTATCGTTTTCGGGCTCTTCCCTTCGGGCTGCGCCCGGCCCCTCGGGTTTTTACTCAAGTTGTAGCGGTGCTAGCGGCCTCTCTGAGGCGTCGCGGCCTGCGGTTGTTTTGTTACCTGGACGATTGGCTTCTCCTTGCGGAGTCGCGCGATCGTTTGTTGGACGAGACTCGTTTGCTCGTCTCTCTTACTCAAGACTTAGGTTTCCTAATAAATTGGGAAAAGTCAGAGTTAGTCCCCACTCGCAGCCCAGTTTTTCTGGGGGCGGTGTTAGACATAAGGAATCAGTTAGCTCGGCCCAGTCGAGACAGGATTCTCACCATTGTCTCTGCGGCTCGCAAGGACAGTGGCTTCAGTTTCTAGGCTGCCGGCTCCTCATGAGACCCTTTCAGAGACATCTCCTCAGGTTCTTCAAGCCGGGAAAAGACTCTCTTTTGGTCTGGATTCCAGTACCAGTAAAGATCAAGTCTCTTCTCTCTTGTTGGACGAGCGAGGTGTTTCTCGCGCGAGGCAGGTCCTTCTCTGCCCCTCTCCCGTCGATATCGATTTCGACGGACGCCTCTCGGTTGGGGTGGGGAGGACACTGCAACGGCAGCACGGTTGCGGGGGATTGGTCTCTTCTTGGGACTCTTCCTCATATCAATGTCCTGGAGTTTATGGCAGTTCTGTTGACCTTGCTCCATTTCAGAAGTCGACTTCTCAGTCGTTCGGTTCTGATTCTCACGGACAATGTTACCGTGGCGGCATATATCAATCGGCAGGGAGGCACTCGTTCGGTTGCTCTGAATGCCCTAGCAGCTCAGCTGTGGAGGTGGTGTCGTCGCATGGCAATCACACCCGTGGCCTCTTTCATCCCCGGTCGGGAAAACCTCATTGCGGATTTTCTGTCTCGGGGCAGGTATCTTCCATCGGAATGGACGCTCCATCCGGAGGTATTTTGCCGCATTCGCAGTCGCCTAGGTCCACTGGAAGTGGATCTATTTGCGTCTGTGCTAAATCACCAGCTGCCGAAGTATTGCTCCCGTGTTCGCGATCAGGGAGCATGGGCTCTCGATGCTTTCTCCCTCAGCTGGGAGAACCTTCAGGGATTCGCCTTTCCTCCCTTCCATCTGATTCCGCGTGTCTTGCGGAAAATCAGGGAAGATCGGGCGCGGGTGCTCGTAATAGCTCCCTTTTGGCCCAGGAGGAATTGGTTTCCAGAGCTTATGAGCCTCCTAAGGGCTCAACCGTTCGTTCTCCCGTTAAGAGCGGATCTGGTGTTGCAGCCCCTCTCGGGGATTCTTCACCACAGTCCGGAGTCTCTTCATTTGACTGCTTGGCCCCTGTCAGGGAATCTGCAAGACAGTCGGGTCTCTCTGATAGAGCCGCGGACTTTTTAATGTCTAGTCGTAGGGTTTCTACTAGGGAGATTTACAATTCCCGTCTTTCGGTCTTTTTCCTTTGGTGCAAAGAGAGAAATCAAACCCCTTCTGAGGCTCCTATTGGTTCAATTGCGGATTTCTTAATCTCGTTATTTGACAAAGGGAGATCTATTTCTACTATCCGAGGCTACCGTTCGGCGATCGGGGCCATTCATTCGGGTTTTTCAGATGGTTCGGGGATTTCCAATTCCCCGCTTCTAAGTGGTTTGATTCGTTCGTTCTTTCTGAAAAGACCTTCTCTTTCTAAGTTAGTGCCGTCTTGGAGTCTGCCTAAGGTCCTGGAGGCCTTGGCGAAACCTCCTTTCGAACCGTTGGGTGAAGCTTCGCTTCATCATCTTACGGTTAAGACGCTCTTTTTGGTAGCTATTGCCTCTGGGCAGAGGCGCAGTACTCTTCATGCTCTCTGTCTTACTCCTGGTCATGTTCGCTGGGAGAGAAAAGGTGTTAGATTGATTCCTAGGGCTTCTTTCGTTGCCAAGAAATCAGACAGCTGCCTCCGGTCCTGTTGAGATTTTTCTTTGTCCGCTTTCTAACTTTTCTTCGGTGCGTGAGGACAAAGTTTGGTGTCCTGTTAGGGCTCTCAAATGGTATATTGATAAGACTAAGTCTTATCGTAAGGATGATCAGTTGTTCCTGATCACTAGAGAGCCTTTTTCTCCTGCCTCTTGATTCCATCTCTAGATGGATCGTTGAAGCTATTAGGGCCGCTGGCACAGAGGCTTTTATCCGACAGTAAGCCTCGTGCTCATGATACTCGTGTCAGCACTTCTTGGGCTCTGTTTCAAGGTGTGGCGCTTGTTGATATTTTGAAGGCTGCTTATTGGCGTTCGCCCAATTCCTTCATTTCTTGCTACCTTAGGGATATTCCCGCAGGTGAAGCTTTGTTTGCGTCAGCCACCTTGAAGGCCGCTGTGTCTTCTTTGTAGTCTTTGGTGTAATCCTATTTCCTTCTGCTCGAAACATGCCTCCCGGTCTTTGAGTTGGCGCTGGTCTGGCATAATAGGTAGGTATATATGATTTATTGCAGTAAATTTGTAAAATCAGCACTGATTTTCTTATTTACTATATAAATCTATATACCTACCTATGACCCTCCCTCCTTCCCCGCTCCTTGCAAGCAACATGTTTCTTCTTGGGGTTGCTCGCAAAAGAGGAAGATGGCTGTAGCGTATTGACGCGCGTGAGTGGCGAAGGGGACAATAGGATTACGGGGGGTGCGCACAATATTGTGACTCATGTGTGATAATTCTCGAAGGGGTCCCGTAGTCAAGACTACAGGCATAATAGGTAGGTATATAGATTTATATAGTAAATAAGAAAATCAGTGCTGATTTTACAAATTCATCGCGCAGTACAGAGCCAGTGTGTACATTACGTGTGTGTGTGTGTGTGTAGTGTGCAATAGTCTGTCATCTAGTCATTCATTTGGAAATTCTTGAAAATAGTTCTTTGATTATCAGATTGAACGTGTTGGAGTTGAATATAATGGTGTTATATTATGGTTACATGTCGTTTTTCCGAAGGTTCGTATTTCCGAAGGTTCGTTTTTCCGAAGGTTCATAATTCCGAAGGTTCGTTATTCCGAAGGTTCGTTACTCCGAAGGTTCATTTTTCCGAAGGTTCGTTTTTCCGAAGGTTTTTTTTTCCGAAAATGAAATAGGGTTCATAATTCCGAAGGTTCGTATTTCCGAAAATGAAATGAGGTTCGTATTTCCGAAAATGAAAAAGGGTTCGTATTTCCGAAAATGAAAAAGGGTTCGTATTTCCGAAAATGAAAAAGGGTTCGTATTTCCGAAAATGAAATAGGGTTCGTATTTCCGAAAATGAAAAAGGGTTCGTATTTCCGAAAATGAAAAAGGTTTCGTATTTCCGAAAATGAAATAGGGTTCGTATTTCCGAAAATGAAAAAGGGTTCGTATTTCCGAAAATGAAAAAGGGTTCGTATTTCCGAAAATGAAAAAAGGTTATAAATTCAGAAAATATGGCGTCAATCCGTATTTCGGATAGGGAGGAGGGGAAAGACGGCCAAGTGTAAAGATATTCATTTTGTAATCATAACAATGATAACAATTAAAATAAAATCCAGAGAAATAGCCATTATATTGTCGTAATTCCTATCAATATTATCATTATTATGATTATTATTATTATTATAATTATTATTATTATTATCATCATTATTATTATTAATATTATTATCATTATTATCATTGTTCCTATTATAATAAACAATATTTGTGAGCGAGCGTAGAGAGCGAGCGTCTCAGGAATACATGTTTCATTTCTCATAAAATGATATTACTTCGGTGATTAAAATACATACTGATGTATTGAAGAAAGTGAATGATCGGATTCCGGATTAAATTTGCTACAACGAAATTGGCTTGAAGTTATTTATATAAAGTATATACCGCTTTGGAAAATGAGACACACCAAAGTTCCAAGTAGATCTTTACAAGCAGAAAATGGCCACGTAATGTTTTTGAAAGGGGGAGCTGATGCCTCTTGGCAGAATATCATATTCCCCGTTTCTACAATTTGCAAGGGAGCGAAGCGAGTTAGAAAAAAACATAAAACCCTTTTTTTTATTGTAATGGAAAGCAATTTCGCCATCAAAAGACAAATATAGAACATGTAATAATGGGCCATGAATAATATTACTTAAGTGCTGCCGAATATGGAATATTTGGGCACTAATGGGCACTAATTTTCGCCCTAATGAAGGGCGTTCCCTGTCCCAAACTATTCCGTTTCTAAATCTTACGCGCTAGTGAGCTAGTAAAAAAACCTTCCCGCCCACAGATAAGGATAGCCGACCATCTCGCTTCCCAAAATAAAAGGATGTTCGGGCACCACGCTGCTGGATTCCAGCGAGCCAAACATTGACACTTTATTATCTTTAAGACATGTAAGATGTAATTACTTCGTCAACATTCAACATAAATTGTGATTAAAAAATACTATGAAAAGTGTATATTAAAAATAAGGTGGGGGCGTCCTGCATCCCTAGCCCTCAGAGCCATCTATTACAGAGTCTGGCCAACTCGGCTCCATGTAGGTAGCAATATGGCGCTTGTTGCTTTGTTAGGCAAGCACTAAACAAAGGAATATACGCCATGTTGTGCCCAAATAAACCGAGTTGGCCGAAGTCTGTAATATGGCTCTGTAGATGACTCTACAAGCCCTCCCCTCCGGTCCCCAAAACAACAACAGCAATAAAAACAACATAATATTACAGAGAGTTCATAAAGGAGTCACTGCTATGTTTAATAAATAGTCTGGCAAGTAGCACAACATATTATAACAAGCATATTATTGATACGTATAGGCTATAGGCCAATTATACGATCATGACAAGGGAAATAAAAGAAGCAATAATAGAGTAACCGGTGCAATATCTAAGTCTGGTCGCATAACTCCATCCAAAATGACATCGTCATCGTAATTCTGGGTAGTCCACTTCATAAAAACAATTGTAATAATAATAACAATAATAACAACAACAATAATATTTTTAATTTGTAAACAAATCTTTCGGCATATTACTCCCAGTGTTAAAGTGTTGCCGAAAGATTTGTTTACAAATTAAAATTCCTCCCCAGTCAAGCTTCTTCGTTTACTAACCATTGTCCACGGCGGACCGTTTGAATATTAATGAGTCAGAAAGAAGAGGATCTTGGGTATTTGATTCTAGTTCGTCGTGACTTGGCCGTGAACCAGAATAGCCTGGTGGTTAAGTCGCTGCCCGGCAAGCAGTAGATGACAGGTTCGAATCCCGCTGGTTCCAATTTTTTCTGACTTGTGATTTTCATTACAGATCGAGCATACGATCTTTAACACTGGGAGTAATATGCCGAAAGATTTGTTTACAAATTAAAAATTCCTCCCCAGTCAAGCTTCTTCGTTTACTAACCATTGTCCACGGCGGACCGTTTGAATATTAATGAGTCAGAAAGAAGAGGATCTTGGGTATTTGATTCTAGTTCGTCGTGACTTGGCCGTGAACCAGAATAGCCTGGTGGTTAAGTCGCTGCCCGGCAAGCAGTAGATGACAGGTTCGAATCCCGCTGGTTCCAATTTTTTCTGACTTGTGATTTTCATTACAGATCGAGCATATGATCTTTAACACTGGGAGTAATATGCCGAAAGATTTGTTTACAAATTAAAAATTCCTCCCCAGTCAAGCTTCTTCGTTTACTAACCATTGTCCACGGCGGACCGTTTGAATATTAATGAGTCAGAAAGAAGAGGATCTTGGGTATTTGATTCTAGTTCGTCGTGACTTGGCCGTGAACCAGAATAGCCTGGTGGTTAAGTCGCTGCCCGGCAAGCAGTAGATGACAGGTTCGAATCCCGCTGGTTCCAATTTTTTCTGACTTGTGATTTTCATTACAGATCGAGCATACGATCTTTAACACTGGGAGTAATATGCCGAAAGATTTGTTTACAAATTAAAAATTCCTCCCCAGTCAAGCTTCTTCGTTTACTAACAATAATATTATCAGTAATACAAAATTATAATACTGATAATATTAGTAATAATTATAATAAAAATGATAAAACAGATAATACTACTACTAATAATAATGATAATAATGATAATTATAATAATAATACAAATAATACTAGTAATAATAATAAATAAATGAATAGATACCATAAACAACCAAAGCCGAAGAAAGATGGATCGTAACAAGTTAAAGAAGGAGTCTTATCATCAGGCTGATATGATTATCATAAAAGGAAACAAAAGTAAAACCAAACTATAATGCAAAATATCTTAAACAATTTATGCAGCAGGGCAGACTGAAATCACTGAGCATGTTTTATAACCTTGCAAAAGTATTAACATTTCTTAAAACAGATTAAAATCTTAAATTGTAGAGGTAAATGAATGAAATGCAGCATAGTATGCTGTAAGTAATGACCTTGCTTACACAACTATACAGCATTTTGTTTGTCGCATATCTGAAATGATCTATGACGCAGATAGTTTTCAAACACTTTACAATTCCAACAGAATTTTACAAAAGCCGTGCAGCAGCTACTTTTTAAGAAAACCAAAATACCATCATTTCTAAACATGGATGAAAATCTTTCATTTTATACAGCTGCTTACAGCATAATAAATTTGTACAGATTCTAATGAGTTGCTTCATTTTACTGCACAGTCTGCGTTTTTAACAGTTACAACCGCTGACCTGAAGTTTGAAATAACTTTTACAAGCATAACGAATTACAAAACACTAAAAGACATTGAGAGTAAAACAATCCTCATCGTAAAAAAATAGAAATAAGGAATTACACATGGAGAAGAAAACATTCTGACCTAAACTAATGGCTTTTATCAACCAGTGCCCCGCCTTATAAGGAGTTGAAGCGATTTATTTAAAACAATCGCAAGTTAAAATCAATCGCAGCTGTGTACTTAACATAGGCCTAGGCATAGGCGTACGAGAAAGGAGGCTGCTCCAGCCACCCCCCCCCCCCCCCCCCCCCCCCCCGGATTTTGAAAGTGCAGATATTCCGGCAACTCGCCTTTTTTTACCAGGAATTATGAACCCTATTTCATTTTTCGGAAATACGAACCTTATTTCATTTTCGGAAATACGAACCCTATTTCATTTTCGGAAATACGAACCCTATTTCATTTTCGGAAATACGAACCCTTTTTCATTTTCGGAAATACGAACCTTATTTTATTTTCGGAAATACGAACCCTTTTTCATTTTCGGAAATACGAACCTTATTTTATTTTCGGAAATACGAACCCTTTTTCATTTTCGGAAATACGAACCCTATTTCATTTTCGGAAATACGAACCTTATTTTATTTTCGGAAATACGAACCCTATTTCATTTTCGGAAATACGAACCCTATTTCATTTTCGGAAATACGAACCCTTTTTCATTTTCGGAAATACGAACCTTATTTTATTTTCGGAAATACGAACCCTTTTTCATTTTCGGAAATACGAACCTTATTTTATTTTCGGAAATACGAACCCTTTTTCATTTTCGGAAATACGAACCCTATTTTATTTTCGGAAATACGAACCCTTTTTCATTTTCGGAAATACGAACCTTATTTTATTTTCGGAAATACGAACCCTATTTCATTTTCGGAAATACGAACCCTATTTCATTTTCGGAAATACGAACCCTTTTTCATTTTCGGAAATACGAACCTTATTTTATTTTCGGAAATACGAACCCTTTTTCATTTTCGGAAATACGAACCTTCGGAATTATGAACCCTTTTTCATTTTCGGAAATACGAACCTTCGGAATTATGAACCCTATTTCATTTTCGGAATTATGAACCTTCGGATAAACGAACCTTCGGAATAACGAACCTTCGGAATAATGCAACAAATGTTCGGAATTACGAACCCTTTTTCATTTTCGGAATTATGAACCCCCAGGCATGGGAAATTAGTGTTTCGGAAATACGAACCTTCGAAAATACGAACCTTCGGAAAAACGAACCTTCGGAAAAACGAGATGCCCCCTATATTATGTAGCAATAATAACAATTGAATGTTTGAACTACCAGAAACCTTATATTACAACAGAAAATACAAGCAAAAAATAAATATAGTATTACCCAGGACTGGTAATTCTAAACTACTGCAGCCCACTGGTAAACGTTGCCTAGTGACCAAGAATGACTCAATACTCAACAACCCTTTCTCGGTAATGTAAACAATAACACTGTTGGAAATTGATAATATTATGCTGAATCAGGAGTTATCACAGACCTCCTTGCTTGGCCGAATAATGACCCCAAAGCACAAGATTTACGTTGGTGAATAAATTAAATTGTAGCTCTTACTTGATTATTCTTGAAACTGTTTACTGGTTGGTTGGTTCCCCTAACTGCCTAAGCAGTAGCAGTGGCCATTCAAAGGGGATATCAAGAGGCACATCTCCCAATAAATTTTGCCATATCCAGGTCATAACTTTGTGTGTCCCCAGCCTTGAAAAAATTCTTCTAAAAAAATATTTTATTATTGAAACATCCCTCCCCGAAAACTTGATTAGACGTGTCAGAGAGCGTTGCGTGGTGAGGAAAAAAAAATGTTAGCAATTTGTATTCAGTGTTCAGTCATGTCAGTGTTAGTAAATGTATTCATGTTCTTTCTTTACATTGCAATTGTTTTTTTTTTTCTTTTTCATCGGGCTTGGATAAAATAAAAATTACAAAATATATTGGATCTCGACTTCAAAATGACATGCATGCGAGGCACAGAGCTAACTCACTCAACCACGCTCATATCCGGCATGCGCATGCATCACAGTCACACAACAAAGTCACACTCAAACTTATACTGGCGTACATTCGGCGAGCCTCAGCCACCAGACAAATTTTGCAAATCCACACAAATATTTTTGAAAAATACATACAGTTGTTGTATATATTTTACAACTCCGAAACCCACTCAAACAGACATGAATGAGTTATAAACTAACTCAAAGCTCAAATGACAGGACTGTAAGTAACCCAAAGAAAAAAGTTCAACGAAATGACAGGCATGACTACCGTACGGTAGTCCGTATTCACAACATAGACAAATGCCATTCACAACACACGCGAACACTTGCGAGCGCGATAGACTCACTCACGTCGAACAAACTCACCAGATTTTCACCGAAAACAATTAAAATTACGTACTACACGTCCACCAGGATAAAATAAATCACAAAAACTTCCACAACAAAGTGGACAAAACCGGGGGAAATAAACAGAAATGCACAGAAGATAAGAAATAGAAATAGACTGAAAAGTCTGAAGTTGTAGATAAAAAAAAAGGATCGCGATAGCCGCTATCGATTTCCCCTTGTTGCTAGGATACTTTGGCTAGGAACAATAGATATGAATATTCATTGCAGGCTGGTACAGATTTGAAGTGAAATGTCCAATAATGGGTCTTCTAAAATTCATAAACCTGAAATAGATTTTTGGTGAGACGAAGTAAGGAGTGTTCTGATTGGCCAAAATATTTCTGCATCGGCAGGCGAAGTTTGGGGTTACAAAACGTTCTAGTTTTCTTGTAAACAAGGCAAACCACATAATGTGGTCACTCTGTCGCGAATGGGTTAATGGATTAGATTTTTCCACCTTGAAAATGACCAGACTGTTCACGACCTGTTAAATAAGATCTGAACCAGTTTACACATTCATGTGAACATCCGATAGCAGATAACTTTTCTAATAAAAGATTGTGATCAACTGTGTCAAATGCCTTATGAAGGTCTATGAAAGCTACTCCAGAGATCTGTCTGTTTTCAATGTTCCATGACAAATTATTAACAAATTTCATGAGTGCTGTTGCGGTAGAATGCTTTGCTCGAAAACCAGACTGACTGGAGTTCAATATATTATCGTCAATGAATTCAGAGAGTTGGCGATGTACAGCCCTCTCTATGATTTTGCTAACAACAGACAAAATTGAAATTGGGCGGTAATTGCTTGGATCGGACATATTACCAGCTTTAAAAATTGGAATTACTCGAGCTTCTTTCCAACCCTTGGGTACACATCCCGTGGTCAAAGATGCATTTATGATATCGGTTAACGATCTCGCTATCACCTGTTTCGTCATTTTTAGAAGACAAGAAATGTCATCGCCAGTAGCTTTATCTTTACACATGCGATCAATTTCCTTAATTACGAAATCCTCAGACACACAGTCCAAATCAAATTGTGAGATATGATTAATCGGAGTATCGTCACCGATATGAGATTCAGTTCTAGAACTTTTCAGGTTTTTTGTTATATTGGCAGCACAGGTAGTAAAAAAGCTATTGAAAGCATTAGCTACTTTAGGTGGATCTGATATACGAGGACAATCAATTTCCAAACTATGCGGCGATATCTTGCTGGATTTTGGAATTACACGTTTCAGACACTTCCATATATTCCGAGAATTTCCATAATTTTCTTCAATAAAGTTACAATGGTATTCTTTCTTCCTTTTTCTAATTAGATGTGTAACTTTATTCTTAAGGGATTTGGGTCTGAGCCAAAAGTAGTCAACATAAACCCTAAATTTTCAATTAAAGATATGTGCCTGCCCTTGTATATCACATGAAAGCTGAGAATCTGTAGTTTATGAAAATGTACATGTCTCTTCATGATTGCGTTCCGCTTTTTAAAAAATAACCTTTAAAATGGAAAAGAGCGCCCTCATAGCGCGACGGGACAGAATTATTAGAAAAAGCAATTTTAAAAAAAGTGAAAGGGCATTTGAAAAATAAAGTTTGGAGTTGGAATACTAGATGCAATACTATTCAATGCCCAATGCCAGTTCTGGCAATATTCTGTTATAATTGGGTTAAAATTTGAACTTTTTGGTGCAAAATTGTATTTTGGGGCACTTTGACACCCCTTTTTAATTTTTTTGTAGGATAAAATGGAGTCTATAGACTGAGGTCTTATAAAGTATCAATGACCTATCGTACCATCACTTCTGTACCATTAAAATTGATTCCCTTATATTTCGACAAGAATTGTGATGTGTTCTTTTTTTTTCCGTCCCGTCGCACTTAGTGGGTATTTAAGGGATTTTAGGCGCGAGGGGACGGAATTTTGCATGGAAAGTACAGTCCCATGTATGTCATTTGATGTAAGTATACATTTTTAAAGTTTTTATTCATTTAATTTGAATAAACAATAGAGAATAAAAGTTTTCTTACTCGAACAATGTAGTTCTACCACATTTTTTTAGAGAAAAGAACTATTTCATGATATCAAAAAAATTTCTTTTCAAATTCCAAATTTGTTTTGTACATGGTGCAAAAGTGTCCATCCTCTCTAGTGATTTTATCTCTTTAATTTGAATTAACAATAAAGCTTGCCACTTCCCTGTGCCTTAACATTGTAGTTCTACCATAGTTTAAAAGAAAAAAGTACAGTTAGACAATATTTAAAAAAAAAATTTAAATCCCCATTCATTTTGTACATGGTGCAAAAGTTTCCGTCCCGTCGCATTCCGTCCCGTCGCGCGACACCCATTCATCAATTTTCAAATTAAAAAAAATTGATTGGGCCAAAATCTTAGCTTCATGGTTGAATGTCATGTGCTCTATCATACTAATAAAAAATCAGGATACGTAGCTAGTCTTCAATTTTAACTTCGATAGAATTTTACTTTGAATCTGTCTTACAAAATTTCACCATTCTATCGTTTCGTCCCGTCGCGCTAACAAAAAATGTTACCATGGAAACGGAATTACGATCATTCTTGTGTTTGTAGTGGAATTGTTCTTCAGTGTAAACTTATGATATAAGTAAAGGTATGCAGCAGGTAGCATTTCTTATTTTCTTGTAAGGAGAAAAAATCCTATTGAATTCCGTCCCGTCGCATTGACAGGACTTTTGGCTCAGACCCAGCGGTGTCTGGCCTGTTGCATGCATGACCTTGACTTTGAGATCTGCATTATCTGCACCAAATTGTATCACTTCACCTGGGAAAGTTTTCCCCTGATAAGCAACTAACACCCGGTCCCCAACTCGTATTTGTAGTTCATCACTTGCAGGACCCTCATAAGAAGATTCATCTATGCTCTCGATGGAATCATTCAGGTCCTCCTTCTCTCTGATACGGACATGCTTGTACTCACTTTGCATCGGACAAATCACAGACCAACAAAGTGTTGCTTTCCAAGGGGCACCACACTGTATCTTGTGGGTGTTTGGCACAGGGATCGTGGTTTCCAAGTATGTATCCAAAACTTCTTGTTTCTGTGCAATCTCATCTCTAAAGATAAAGATGATGCCGATGGTTGGATTTCTTTGGACAGATATTTCATTGAAATCTATCGGTGTTGAAGCATTGCCCTTTCCACTCCGCACAAATCTCCATAGTGACTTATCGAAGGATGCTTACTCTTGAGCTTTAAAAGAATTTGCTCCATCATTGTGTAGACACTAAGTTATGTTGAAGCTCATCAGATACAACAACTATGCTCTACCAGGTGTCTGGATCTGCCCTTATCCAAGCCTGAGCTGTAAAGAGGGTCACTTGTCCATGGCTCCAGTTGGCTGATTGGATCTCGTTCTGTTCATATAGGGTCGCATTCTATGAGAAATCCACTTGCAAAAGTATCTCTTCTCCACCCACTTTCTCCTTCAGTTCCTTGATGAAAGTGACCTGCTTTCATTATACATACACATGTACATGTACCAGGAAAGGTTTTAATTTGTCGCTTTAGCTCATCAAAGGCCTCATGTGCAGTTGCCAATATTTCCATTTTTTGGACTCCCACAGTTGTCTGCCACCGATATTTAACAGGTATGTCACTCTCAAGAGGTGGGTTTATGTGCTCTCAACATTTTGGGCGCTCCTTTAGACTCTTTAGAGCCAGTATCACACACAATGACATCGGTGAAGGCTGAAATATTTTCAGTGAGATCAATGCAATACTCAGTGCAAGGAGAATGAGACTGACATTTTCATGGTATGTGTGGTATGGCACCAAAATGTTTCACATGTTTCGGCCTCATAAAATCTAATATTTTTCAGCATCATTCTGAACAGTAATAAAGATCTGGATGAACTTGTCCTGGGGAATTAAGTAATTAATCAATTTAATTAATTAATGAAAGTGGACACTTGTAATGATGTAGACAAGGGGTGATACATGTACAAGGCACTTAGACACTTTAATGTGACAGAAACTAATTCACTTTGAATGCAGTGTCAGACGTACAGGAAAATTGATGTCGGACGTACAAAAAAAGTGTACGTCCGACCACACATTTTTTTCTTAATTAGAGATAGATTAATTTAATGTACTGTCTATGCAGAGGGTCTAAAACTTGCTTTGCGCAGAGATCTTGCCATTCATTAGGTAATTTGTCTTTTTGTTACATTCAAAAATGATGTTTTTTGGTGTTGGACGTACATGGCCTAAGTAGTAATATCAATTAGCAATTAAGCATAATTTAAAAAGTCATATTTGATTTGATTTATTTACCACCAACAACATTTAATTACAATACATTTTTTACATACATGTACAATGATTTTATAAATGAAGAAAAGCATTGGTTGGTAAAAGGGGCCAGATAATAGCACATGTGCTAGTCGAGCCTGACCCACAACAAAAAAAACACAAAAAAACAAACAAGTATTTTGGTAAAGTTCAATTAATACCCAAATTAAAAATAATAATAGTTTACAGTGAAGTACAAAAAGTAGAAAGTAATGATGTTAAATACATTTCTTGTACATATACAGACTATCTATTCCAAAATTCACTACCAATGAAAGACAATATATTTTCTAAATTATTGTCATGGATACTTACTGCTATACTGTTTGCATCTATCATGGTAATGGATGTCAGTCAACTTATTTTCTTTTTTTAAACTAAGAAATTGGTTTGTGCAACACACGGCCGTAATATGGCAAAAGGGTGTATCTGAGCTCCGCAGCGGAATAAACAAAATCGAGAAAAATGGCTTTAAAGTTTGGGTATTTGGATTTGATGTGGAAGTCACAAGAATGGATGTTCGATGATGGAGTTTGTCTTAATTTTTGCTTTATACCTTAAATTATTTTTGTATATGTTTTATTTTTTGAAATTGATTATCACCAGGATTAGAGTCAGTTATTTCTAGATACACCCTTCCGCCAACAAAACCTGACAAATGGCGCCTTAGTCTCTTTATGGCAAAAGGGTGTATCTACAGATACACCATACAAATCCTATCTATAGATACACCCTTTTGCCATATTAAGTGTACGAAATACATCTGTTGGTTAATTTGGCGAGGGGCTGTATCTTAAGATACACCTTTCTGCCATTAAAACATCAGCGTTACTCAATATTCTGAGGGCTGTATCTATAGATACACCCTTTTGCCATCAAATTTACAACCAAAATATGAAAACGACTCAAGATAGCTCCTATTGTCTCAGAAACGAAAATTCTACCACATCTGAGAGTTGGCTAAATGAAAATTTCGACCTCAAAGACCCCCCAAATGGAAAAATCTATAAAACCCACATTTTACCCAGATACACCCTTTTGCCATATTACGGCGGCACAGTGGTAATAAGTTAGCTTCGATTTATTCCTCGGATTTAGAGGGGTCTGGTGACCTTGAACTTAGTCCACTCTATTTGAAACCTAGATTTCCTGAAGGTATATATTATTACCTTTAGAATGATATTATTCTGACCAATTTGATGATTTTAAAAATTTTACCTACTGGTTGACGTGTTTATGGAATTGCCCTAGAGCAAACTTAATTCCTACTTTTGATTAAAGGTATTGAGCCAATTTACTGCAATAAATCATACTATTATGCCAGTAGTCTTGACTACGGGACCCCTTCGAGAATTTAACACAAATGAGTCACAATATTGTGCGCAGCCCCCGTAATCCTATTGTCCCCTTCGCCACTCACGCGCGTCAACACGCTACGGCCATCTTCCTCTTTCTTGCTCGCCCCCGACGAGTTAGGACGTCTAGTCACAGTGCTCCTGAAATCAGGTCTTTTTAGTATCTTTTAGGCGCGCTTTTTCGCATCTTTAAAGCACTTTTAGGTACCTATATTCTCTTAGATTATAGTACTTTGTGTTTTAGTAGTCACTTTTGCCGATTGAAAGGGATTTTGATTCCTTTTTCTTGGCAATTATTTTTCACTTTTACGGTTAGCCCCACGTAGTTATATCTGTGTGTTTATGGGTGTTTCCGTTTGGCACCGAGCCTTTGGGTTCGGTGTTTGTTGTTATTTGCTGTGAAATTTGTTGTGCTTATCTCCAAATTTATTATTATTATTACCTGCACTCAGTCAAAGTATTTTGATATATTTGTCTGTTTTATTGCAGTGTTATGAATTCGGAAAAGAAGAAGCAGCTAGGTCGCGGAGACCTGCTTCTTCCGAAGAGTCGTCTAGCAAGACGGCTCGGCCCTCCAGAACTCTCCCGAGTACTTCGGTACATGGGGGAGGAAGGAGGGCTGCAGGTAAGTTGCCTAGTGGTGTTTCCCTGCAGAGTTTGCCAGTCTCGGAGCTTGCGGCTTCGGGGCGGGTGGCGTTAACTGAGCTTGGGACGTCAACTCCGATGCCCGTGGCTTCGGGGTGGGTGGCGTCAGGTTCTAGTGGTGTGTTTCCCGCACGGTAGCGTTCACTCGCTTAAATCCGTTAGCGGAGACGCGTCCCACAAGTGGTTTGGATATCTCGAATCCAATCCCCCGGTCGTTAAGACCAGAGGGGGAGATGTGTTTCCCGTACGGTAACGTCCGTTCGTTTAAACCCGTTAGGGGAGATGCGTCCCACTACTGCAGGGCAGCTCACGGGCTCAGCCCATGTTGGTCTGGGTTCTCAAACCCTAGCCCCCGGCCGATGCCAATGGGGGAACGAGTACTTCCCGGGCTGTCTATATTGCCAGCTGATGGGAATGCTCGAGCTAACAATTATGGGCGCTCTTCGGAGCAACAGTGCGTGACTACTTAGTAGTCGATGGGCAAAAACCGAGTCATCTCGGTTCGCCCTTGCACTGAGTGCGAGACTACTAGTGCTCTCCTTTTGCCGCTCTCTAGTGGTTCAATAGCGAGTCCACATGCCTTAGTAGTCCATGGGCACATACCGAGTCATCTCGGTCTGCCCTCGCAACTGGGTGCTTTCAGCACCCGGCTCAGACTTTGGGTTCAATACCCATAAGTGCGGTCACCGGAGCGAGTTATTACTTCCGGTTTGACCTGAGGTCACGATTACTAGTGCTCTCCTATTGTTGCCCGCGGGCGGAACAATAAAGAGTTCACATACTATTAGTAGTCAGTGGGCGTATACTGGGATCTTGTCCCAGTCTGCCCTCGCACCTGGTTATTGAATAGCCCCTGGCCGACGCCGTATGGGGGAACGAGTGCTACCCGGGCTGTTGCTTGGCCAGCTGATGGGTAGACTTGAGCTCATTTTATGGGCGCTCTACGGAGCAACAGGTGGGCTGACCTGTGTGTGTGTGACTGCTAGTGCTCTCCTATTGCCGCTCTCTAGTGGTTCAATAGCGAGTTCACATGCCTTTAGTAGTCGGTGGGCAAATGCCGGGTCATCCCGGTCCGCCCTTGCACTGGGCGCCTTGGCGCCTGGCCCATGGCTGTTGCATCTTCTTGCTCAGCCGATATGGGTAATTGGTGCGCGTCTTTGGGTTCAATACCCTCAGCGCACTTCTCCCATAAAGGGAGGCGAGCGTCCCTCACCGGAGGGTTCGGTTCTTGTTCCCGAAGGGCTTCGGGGATCCGAACGTAACCGAATAAACGCTCTAAAAAGCGGGTTTCGACTTAGGCTCTTTTTGAGCCAATCAGAAGGAAGCCTAGGGAGGGGGCTAAAAGAGGCAAGGCTTTGCCTGCCTCTTGCCCGTCGGGTTTAGCTAACCCACCGGCCTCTCAAGCTGAGATGTTCGGTGTGAGATCGGCTTTGCCCAGACTCAGGGTTGGTCCCTTGTACCAGGCATCACACCCCCTGCTTTTGTTCCTTTTTTGGGTCGGACATCGAGACTAATTAGCCTTTTATGGTTTATTCTTCTTTGTCTGTGACGGGATCACATGCGCCTCCTATTCTCGCAGCCTCGAGGCTCCGTCGGGTGAGGAGGCTTATGGCGGTTCATGGGTGAATCCGACTGTTTCGGCCTTTGTTCGTGATCCTTTGTCACGATCATTTCAGGTGGAACCAGTTTTAGAAGCGGCCTCTCAAGCTTCGGTTTCCGAATCGCTGGGGCAGGCAGAGCCTCAGTCGCTCTCCCTTTGTGGGGTAGAAGCGATTGCTTTGTTCTAAACTTTCCCTGACTTTCAGTCAGCCCGCGCGCAGGGTTCGACTTCGCTTGGGTTCAGGCAGCGGGATTCCTCCGAGGGTTTTTCTCTTGGAGGATTTCAAGCTGGATTATGGACGCATTGAAGCGGCGCTTCTTTTAAGCGTCATGTTTGGTTTGCAGTGGTCAGTTTTCCACTGCAGCTGCCTCGGTCATGTACCGTCGCAGAGTCTTGGTTCTTACGGCCCTTTGGGTTAAGGAGTCGGACATCGCACTGCTTCTCTCGGATGTTCCGTCTCGGGTCCTTTGCTTTTGGCGATGCGCGATAACAGGTCTTTGTCTTGTTTACATGCTCATCCTAAGTCGATGCGAGCCTCTGTCCGCGTCTTGGTTGTTGGCTGTCTTCGTTCCTTTCTCCCCGCTTGGGAGGCCATCTCCGGGGACGCTTTTGTTCTCTTTGACGGACGAGACGGATTCTTCATAGATCTGTCCGCCCCGCTCCCCGGAGGGGCTATAGGAACTCGGTCACCTCACGGGCCCTAGCTCGTTCTCGTGCCTCATCGGAGATCGAATCTCTGTTGAAAAAGTGGGCTATAGAAAGGGTAAGAGACTGGCTGTCTTTTTCCCTTTCTCCGACTTTTGTTATTCCCAAGCGCTCGGGAAAACTTCAGTACATTTTCGGGTGGAGACTCTCGCCTCCATTCTCCCGTTGATCAAGAGGAAGGACTACGCGGTCTTTCCCATTCATCGCGCTTCGCGCGATCTTCTGGGGTTTTTCCTTCCTCTCAGAGACTTATCGCTTTCGCACTCTTCCCTTCGGGCCGCGCCCAGTCGCTCGGGGTTTTTACTCAGGTTGTAGCCGTGCTGGCAGCCTCTCTGAGGCGACGCGGCCTTCGGCTATTTTTGCTACCTGGACGATTGGCTTCTCCTAGTTCAGTTCAGTTCTGATCCTCACGGACAATGTCACTGTGGCGGCTTATGTCAATCTGGGAGGCACTCGTTCTGCTATCCTGAATGCCCTAGCAGCACAGCTGTGGAGGTGGTGTTGTCGCATGGCGATCACACCCGTGGCCTCTTTCATCCCCGGTCAGGAAAACCTCATTGCGGATTTTCTGTCTCGGGGCAGGTGTCTTCCATCGGAATGGATGCTCCATCCAGAGGTCTTTCGCCGTATTTGCAGTTACCTGGATCCACTGGAAGTGGATCTTTTTGCGTTGGTTCTAAACCACCTACTTCCGTTATATTGCTCCTGTGCGCGCGATTGGGGAGCTTGCGCTCTCAGTTGGGAGAATCTTCGAGGATTTGCCTTTCCTCCCTTCCAGCTGATTCCGCGAGTCTTGCGGAAGATCAGGGAAGATCGGGCTCGGGTGCTTGTGATAGCTCCCTTTTGGCCCAGGAGGAGTTAGTTCCGGAGCTAATGAGCCTTCTGGCGGCTCAACCGTTCCTTCTTCCGTTAAGAGTGGATCTGGTGTTGCAGCCCCTCTCGGGGATTCTTCACCACAATCCAGAGTCCCTTCATTTGACTGCTTGGCCCCCGTCGGGGAATCTGCAAGACAGTCGGGTCTCTGTGATAGAGCCGCGGAATTTTTGTTGTCCAGTCGTAGAGTTTCTACTAGGGAAATTTATAATTCCTGTCTTTCGGTCTTTTTCCTTTGGCGTAAAGAGAGAAATCAAACCCCTTATAGGCTCCTATTGGTTCAATTGCGGATTTTGTAATCTCGCTATTTGACTAAGGGAGATCCATCTCTACTATCCGGGGCCATTCATTCGGGTTTCTCAGATGGTTCAGGGATTTCCAATTCCCCGCTGTTAAGTGGTTTGATTCGGTCGTTCTTTATGAAGCGACCTCCTTGTTCTAGGTTAGTGCCGTCTTGGAGTCTGCCTAAGGTCCTGGAGGCCTTGGCGAAACCTCCTTTCGAACCATTAGGTGAAGCTCGCTTCATCATCTTACGGGTAAGACGCTCTTTTTGGTAGCTATTGCCTCTGGGAGGAGGCGCAGTACTCTTCATGCTCTCTGCCTTACTCCTGGTCATGTTCGCTGGGAGAGAAAAGGCGTTAGATTGATTCCTAAGGCTTCTTTTATTGCCAAGAATCAGACAGCTGCCTCTGGCCCTGTTGAGATTTTTCTTTGTCCGCTTTCTGGGTTTTCGTCAGTGTGCGAGGACAAAGTTTGGTGTCCTGTTAGGGCTCTCAAATGGTATATTGATAAGACTAAGTCTTATCGTAAGGATGATCAGTTGTTCCTGATCACTAGAGAGCCTTTTTCTCCTGCTTCTCTTGATTCCATTTCTAGATGGATTGTCGAGGCTATTAGGGCTGCTGGCACAGGGGCTCTTTCTTCCGACAGTAAGCCTCGTGCTCATGACACTCGTAGTCGCAGCACTTCTTGGGCTCTGTTTCAAGGTGTGGCGCTTGATGATATTTTGAAGGCTGCTTATTGGCATTCGCCCAATTCCTTCATTTCTTGCTACCTTAGGGATGTTCCCGCAGGTGAGGCTATGTTTGCGTCAGCCACCTTGAAGGCCGCTGTGTCTTCTTTGTATTCGGTGTAATCCTATTCCCTTCTGCTTGAAACATGCCTCCCGGTCTGGCATAATAGGTAGGTATATATGATTTATTGCAGTAAATTTGTAAAATCAGCACTGATTTTCTTATTTACTATATAAATCTATATACCTACCTATGACCCTCCCTCCTTCCCCTCACCTTGCAAGCAACATGTTTCTACTTGGGGTTGCTCGCAAAAGAGGAAGATGGCCGTAGCGTGTTGACGCGCGTGAGTGGCGAAGGGGACAATAGGATTACGGGGGGTGCGCACAATATTGTGACTCATTTGTGTTAAATTCTCGAAGGG
Source organism: Heliocidaris erythrogramma (assembly GCA_025617745.1). Classification (NCBI taxonomy): domain Eukaryota; kingdom Metazoa; phylum Echinodermata; class Echinoidea; order Camarodonta; family Echinometridae; genus Heliocidaris; species Heliocidaris erythrogramma. Next base: position 34,828,920 of record CM046873.1, on the reverse strand, counting down.
GTCCCGTAGTCAAGACTACTGGCATAATAGGTAGGTATATAGATTTATATAGTAAATAAGAAAATCAGTGCTGATTTTACAATTCTCTAACAGTACCGACTTATTCGGAAAATTCGGAACCACATCATCATATAATCTCGGTGCTAATTGCAGGTTGTGGTAATTCTTCTGTATAGCTATCACAAGTTTCTTGTTTAGACTCTCTATTGACAATACTTAATTAATAATTGATGATGAAATAAAAGTTGTGATTAAGAGAAGAATATTGATATATTTTTAGGGGGGGTTTAATGTCAATAATGAAATACTTTGAAGTGCTTTTTTGGGGTTTTTTTCTTCAATACCGTATTTTCCGGAATATAAACCGCGGGTTATTCCTTCTGGAAAATCTCCGAAAAAGGAGGGGCGGTAAGTACACGGATAAAAGGAAATTAATCATGACAAAACCCAACATTTTGACCAGATTTCTCAGTCTAACGATTGTCAATCATTTTTTAATGTCGTCTGTACTTGTCTTTGTCAAGATGATGAAATAACACTCACTTTTTTGCATCGTGTATTTCTCTTTGTCGTTATTTTTTGCGTTATGCTTCAACAGAATCAGCGCAAGTAGCGGGCACACAGTGTCTCCGCCGTAGCAGCCGCGTAGAAGGCTGGGGCACCGGCCGATAATCACAACATTTTGCGTGCAAAATTTACGCCCCCTGACCTTACAAAGCCGCTGTGATTTTGTCCCTTTCATTATTAAAACAGCGAGACAATACCCATGCCTATAGTTCTTAAAAAACAAGTATTGTTTGCTGACCCAGATTTGGTCCCACTGGTAACTTACATAACTTCGCAGCTTGAACAATACTCAATAGGAAGCTTAGTAACTGAGCTGATGACCCAGACATTGAATAGGAGCCCTCTATTGTGCCCTAGCTTACAGCCAATTGAATAGAAAATCAATATTTAAAGCCTTGTATCTGCGTATGAGCATTGTCTGATTTTTGTACTTTTGTTGGATGACAAGATGTCTTTGATGATGCCATTATGGCCAAGCTAGGATATAAAGTTATTTGACCCCTCCCCCCCCTCCCTATGAACATATCAATGAATTTCAAGAAATCACACAAACAGAATTCATTATTTATTTATCTATTTCTGAATGGTTCATCAATTACATAGTACATTGAAATAACTCCTCTTTATTTTGTTACTCTTTTTCTCTGTCACTCTTTTTCTGTCTTCTCTTATTTGCCCCCTCCCTATGAACATATATCGATGAATTTCAAGAAATCACACATGTAACAGATTCATAATTCCTTTGATTCCTTTTTTTCTTCATTCACATCTCTTGTTTTCACATTTAGAACAAAGTTAATAAATGGTAGTCCTCCCCTTTAAATATCAGACTATAAGACCATAAATTTCCTCTGCATCCAATAATTTAACACAATTTATATTTAATATCAAGCTAACTCGCCCCTTTAAATTCCTCCTTAGAAGACCAGTGTTTGAAGATTTACGACACTCTTAAATTACACAATGGCCGCTATAGTTGACCTCGAGAAAGAGAGTGCCAGACTCATGACCAGAGTAAACAAACACGAGGTCACTGTAGGGCATGCAGGCCACATGTGTTTATCTCGTGCATGAACTGGGTCACAACATGACGCCTCCAGGGCCCGGGAGCATTTCACCATGTGTCTTGTCAGTGATTTTTACAGACAACTGTTATAAGCTACTGCAATCCTTGCATCTGATTGGCTGAGAACAAATTTGTGGATAAAAATCACTGACAAAACACTTGATGAAACGCTCCCTTGGTCTATTATTTCCTCTCTCCTTTCTAAGAATATGCCCGCGCGGTTGTAATTGGGTACGCTCGATAAAAGGAGGCCAGGGAGGGAAACAAAATTCCAACTTTTCTAGTGACCATTGATCGGGTTGATTCTCTTAAAAGTACTGTAAATTCTGTGGCATTTATTGGATATAAATAAAGAATATTTTCGGCGTATTTTCTACAGAAAACTGTAAATTGACACAAACAGGTACTTGGTTTGTTTTGTAATTTTTCAGACGTTTTGTAGTTGACTGAGATACGAGTATGATCGTGTCTTGAGTTCTGCTATTACATGTAGCTGGCTGTATGACCAAGCCAGGAATACCTCCTTGGTATCAATGGTATGACACTATGGGTGTGTGTGTGTGTGCGCGACGTGATTAGGAAGAATGTGAGGATTGGCTCCTTTTTCATGGAGCATTATCAAACAAAGCTGGCAAACTCTAGAAATCAGCGTGCAATTTACTGCAATAAATCATATATACCTACCTATTGTGCCAGTAGTCTTGACTACGGGACCCCTTCGAGAATTTAACACACACGAGTCACAATATTGTGCGCACCCCCCGTAATCCTATTGTCCCCTTCGCCACTCACGCGCGTCAACACGCTACGGCCATCTTCCTCTTTCTTGCTCGCCCCCGACGAGTTAGGACGTCTAGTCACAGTGCTCCTGAAATCAGGTCTTTTACATGTAGTATCTTTTAGGCGCGCTTTTAGGTACCTATATTCTCTTAGATTATAGTACTTTGTGTTTTAGTAGTCACTCTTGCCGATTGCAAGGGATTTTTGATTCCTTTCCTTGGCATTTATTTTTCGCTTTCACGGTCAGCCCCACGTAGATATTTCTGTGTGTTTGCGGGTGTATCCGTTTGTCACCGAGCCTTTGGGTTCGGTGTTTGTTCTTACGGTTTTGGCTGTGAAAATTTTTTGTGCGTATCTCCCAAATAAACTTAGTCTTATTTACTGCATTCAGTTGAAGTATTTCTTATTTTGAAAAGTATACTTTATTGTCTGTTTTATTGCAGTGGTATGAATTCGGAAGAAGAAGCAGTTAGGTCACGGAGACCTGCTTCTTCCGAAGAGTCTAGCAAGACGACTCGGCCTTCCAGAACTCTCCCCAGTACTTCGGTACATGGGGGAGGGAGGAGGGCTACGGGTAAGTTGCCTAGTGGTGTTTCCTTGCAGAGTTTGCCAGTCTCGGAGCTTGCGGCTTCGGGACGGGTGGCGTTAACTGAGTCTGGATTGTCAACTCCGAAGCCCGTGGCTTCGGGGTGGGTGGCGTCAGATTCTAGTGGTTTGGATATCTCTAATCCAATCCCCCGGTCGTCAAGACCAGAAGGGGAGGCGGTTGTTTCCCGTACGGTAGCGTTCACTCGCTTAAATCCGTTAGGGGAGACGCGCCTCACTACTGCAGGGCAACCCACAGGCTTAGTCCATGTTGGTCTGGGTTCTCAAACCCGAGCCTCCGGCCGATGCCATATGGGGGAACGAGTACTTCCCGGGCTGTCTACATTGCCAGCTAATGGGAATGCTCGAGCTAAAATTATGGACGCTCTTCGGAGCAACAGGTGTTTTCACCCGAGTGCGTGACTACTAGTGCTCCCCTATTGCCGCTCCCTAGCGGTCCAATAGTGGGTTCACACGCCTTTAGTAGTCATCGGGCACATACCGAGTCATCTCGGTTTGCCCCCGCACTGGGTGCTTTTAGCTCCCAACCCATGGCTACTGCATCTTCTTGCTTAGCCAATATGGGTGATCTGTGCGAGACTTTGGGGTTACACCCTGAGCGCACTAATCCCTTTGAGGGAGGTGAGCGTCCCTCCGCGGAGGGTTCGGTTCGTGTTTCCGAAGCGGCTTCGGAGATCCGAACGAATCCGATTAAGCGCTCTAAGAAAAGGGTTTCGGCTACGACTCTTGTCGAGCCAGCCAAGAAGAAGGCCAAGAAGAAGGCAAAAAGTGGCAAGGCTTTGCCGGCCTCTTGCCTGTCTGGCCTGGCTAACCCTGCTAGCTCCTCTCAAGCTGATATGTTCAGCATGATGCGGGCTTTTGCTCAGGATCAGGGTTGGTCCTTTGTACCGGCTACTTCAACCCTGGCTTCTATCCCTATTCAGGGGTCTGACTTTGAGACTAATCAGCCTTTTGTGATTGATTCGTCTTTGAGTCGGGTTCGGGTTTTTTTCAAAGCTAAGACTCTTTCTCCGGAGATTTTAGAAGTTGGTCGTCGCTTGCAGGCGACTAATCCTCTTACCTCCGCTGCTTTTAGAACCTCAGATCGAGTCTCTATTGGAAAAGAGGGCTATAGAAAGGGTAAGAGACAGGCCGTCTCTTTCCCTTTCTCCAATTTTTGTTATTCCCAAGCGCTCGGGAAAACTTCGTTTGATACTGAACCTGAAAGGAATAAACAAATTCATTCCTCCGGTTCATTTTCGGATGGAGACTCTCACCTCCATTCTTCCGTTGATCAAAAGGAAGGACTACGCGGTCTCGATAGATCTCAAGGACACGTATTTTCACATTCCCATTCATCGCGCATCCCGCGATCTTCTGGGGTTCTCCTTCCTCTAAGAGACTTATCGTTTTCGGGCTGCGCCCGGCCCCTCAGGTTTTTACTCAAGTTGTAGCTGTGCTGGCGGCCTTCGGTTGTTTTGTTACCTGGACGATTGGCTTCTCCTTGCGGAGTCGCGCGATCGTTTGTTAGACGAGACTCGTTTGCTCGTCTCTCTTACTCAAGACTTAGGTTTCCTAATAAATTGGGAAAAGTCAGAGTTAGTTCCGACTCGCAGCCCAGTTTTTCTGGGGGCGGTGTTAGACATACGGAATCAGTTGGCTAGGCCCAGTCGAGACAGGATTCTCACCATTGTCTCTGCGGCTCGCAAGCTCTTGCTGGCCAGAAGGGTCACGGCCAGACAGTGGCTTCAGTTTTTAGGTTATCTAGCCAGTCTGGTCGACGTTCTAGAGGACTGCCGGCTCCTCATGAGACCTTTTCAGAGACATCTCCTCAGGTTCTTCAAGCCGGGAAAAGACTCTTTTGGTCTGGATTCCAGTACCAGTAAGGATCAAGTCTCTTCTCTCTTGTTGGACGAGCGAGGAGTTTCTCGCGCGAGGCAGGTCCTTCACTACCCCTCTCCCGTCGATCTCGGTTTCGACGGACGCATCTCGGTTGGGGTGGGGAAGACACTGCAATGGCAGCACGGTTGCGGGGGATTGGTCTCATCTTGGGACTCTTCCCCATATCAATGTCCTGGAGTTTATGGCAGTTCTGTTGACCTTGCTCCATTTCAGAAGTCGACTTCTCAGTCGTTCGGTTCTGATTCTCACGGACAATGTTACTGTGGCGGCATATATCAATCGGCAGGGAGACACTCGTTCGGCTGCCCTGAATGCCCTAGCAGCACAGCTGTGGAGGTGGTGTCGTCGCATGGCGATCACACCTGTGGCCTCTTTCATACCCGGTCGGGAAAACCTCATTGGGGATTTTCTGTCTCGGGGCAGGTGTCTTCCATCGGAATGGATGCTCCATCCGGAGGTCTTTTGCCGCATTCGCAGTTGCCTAGGTCCACTGGAAGTGGATCTATTTGCGTCGGTGCTAAACCACCAGCTGCCGAAGTATTGCTCCCGTGTTCGCGATCAGGGAGCATGGGCTCTCGATGCTTTCTCCCTCAGCTGGGAGAACCTTCAGGGATTCGCTTTTCCTCCCTTCCAACTGATTCCGCGAGTCTCGCGGAAAATCAGGGAAGATCGGGCGCGGGTGCTTGTAATAGCTCCCTTTTGGCCCAGGAGGAATTGGTTTCCAGAGCTTATGAGCCTCCTAAGGGCTCAACCGTTCGTTCTCCCGTTAAGAGCGGATCTGGTGTTGCAGCCCCTCTCGGGGATTCTTCACCACAGTCCGGAGTCCCTTCATTTGACTGCTTGGCCCCTGTCAGGGAATCTGCAAGACAGTCGGGTCTCAATGATAGAGCCGCAGACTTTTTAATGTCCAGTCGTAGGGTTTCAACTAGGGAAATTTACAATTCCCGTCTCTCGGTCTTTTTCCTTTGGTGTAAAGAGAGAAATCAAACCCCTTCTAAGGCTCCTATTGGTTCAATTGCGGATTTCATAATCCCGTTATTTGACAAAGGGAGATCTATCTCTACTATCCGAGGCTACCGTTCGGCGATCGGGGCCATTCATTCGGGTTTCTCAAATTCCCCGCTATTAAGTGGTTTGATTCGCTCGTTCTTTCTGAAACGACCTTTTTCTAGGTTAGTACCGTCTTGGAGTCTGCCTAAGGTCCTGGAGGCCTTGGCGAAACCTCCTTTCGAACCGTTAGGTGAAGCTTCGCTTAATCATCTTACGGTTAAGACGCTCTTTTTGGTAGCTATTGCCTCTGGGCAGAGGCGCAGTACTCTTCATGCTCTCTGTCTTACTCCTGGTCATGTTCGCTGGGAGAGAAAGGCATTAGATTGATTCCTAAGGCTTCTTTTATTGCCAAGAATCAGACAGCTGCCTCTGGCCCTGTTGAGATTTTTCTTTGTCCGCGAGGACAAAGTTTGGTGTCCTGTAAGGGCTCTCAAATGGTATATTGATAAGACTAAGTCTTATCGTAAGGTATATTGATAAGACTATTTCTTATCGTAAGGCTCTGTTTCAAGGTGTGGTGCTTGTTGATATTTTGAAGGCTGCTTATTGGCGTTCGTCCAATTCCTTCATTTCTTGCTACCTTAGGGATATTCCCGCAGGTGAGGCTATGTTTGCGTCAGCCCCCTTGAAGGCCGCTGTGTCTTCTTTGTAATCTTTGGTGTAATCCTATTCCCTTCTGCTTGAAACATGCCTCCCGATCTTTGAGTTGGCGCTGGTCTGGCATAATAGGTAGGTATATATGATTTATTGCAGTAAATTTGTAAAATCAGCACTGATTTTCTTATTTACTATATAAATCTATATACCTATGACCCTCCCTCCTTCCCCTCACCTTGCAAGCAACATGTTTCTACTTGGGGTTGCTCGCAAAAGAGGAAGATGGCCGTAGCGTGTTGACGCGCGTGAGTGGCGAAGGGGACAATAGGATTACGGGGGGTGCGCACAATATTGTGACTCATTTGTGTTAAATTCTCGAGGGGGGTCCCGTAGTCAAGACTACTGGCATAATAGGTAGGTATATAGATTTATATAGTAAATAAGAAAATCAATGCTGATTTTAGAAGTTGAAATCATTGTCTTAAATTTGTATTTTTTTTTTCTCTGGATTTTTTTTTTGAGATTGAGATGTTGAGATTTTTCAAAGTTTGGTGTCCTGTTAGAGCTCTCAAATGGTATATTGATAGGACTAAGTCTTATCGTGAGGATGATCAGTTGTTCCTGATCACTCGAAAGCCTTTTTCTCCTGCTTCTCTTGATTCCATTTCTAGATGGATCGTCGAGGCTATTAGGGCTGCTGGCACAGAGGCTCTTGTATCTGACAGTAAGCCTCATGCTCATGACACTCGTAGTGTCAGCAATTCCTGGGCTCTGTTTCAAGGTGTGGCGCTTGATATTTTGAAGGCTGCTTATTTAGCGATGAAACATTTGCGAGTTTGACTCCATTTCTGGCCAAAATCGATTTTCATCAAACAACTACAAATCTGAAAGCCAAGAGGACAATATGATATATCACAACATTAATTACATTTGGAAGTTGTTTTGAACTTGATTATGAACTTGTTACATGTGTTCATTTTTGCCTCTGCCGATCTCCGCACTGTAAAACATGGTACGCGTACGCCGACCGGCTCCTATTCTCCGGGTTTGCCGGCACAATCGTGCAGGAAATTCACGCGTTAACTCGTATTGTATTTTCTCGTCTTAAAAAATGATTTTTGGGGCACATGCGTGCGAGAAATCCACGCGTGAAATTTCCGTCGAATATCCTCCAGAAGCTCTACCGCGGTAAACCTTTGGTCACGCCATCTCTGCGTGACCTCAAGTCACGCCGTGCCCGCGGTAATGGCGTGACCGTGAAACACTGTAACCTTTATTCCCGGCCAAACTGTAGAATGGGGATATTCCCGACCCATGCTGGAATGCTTGATGACTCCATTCTGGATGCATTCTGGCATGGTTGGTGAATTTGGATGGTCTCCCTAACTAAGTCTCTGCTTGTTGTATCCTACGGTACAATCTCCTCTTTCTCAAAGACAATAAGGAAGCCATCAAAACAAAATAAAATATTGAGCAAAAGAAATAAAAATACGAGATAACGGAAATTGGCGCGGAGCAATACCAAAAGCACGAATCCAATATGGCGGTATGTCAAAGCTTGCCCAACCTGGTTACTATTACCAGGCATCGTCATCGCGCTCGCACCGCCGAAACTGGGCTATTGCATGTAAAGTCGCAACTTGAACGCAAAGGGTATACTGATAAATTGTGATGTCGGTGAATCTAAAAGCGTAATCACACTTTTGGTAATGTGAAGCCTAATCAAGGTAGTAACGGTATTTACCAGCTATATGACCTTTAGGCCTAGATGCAATGTTATGACTTTAAAAAATTATGCATTTTGTGTACGGGAAGCTTCTCTCTGTACCAACAAATTTTCTAAGCTACTTCAGAGGCCTCTTGTCACTCCTCGAGAGTATGCTTAGGACGATACATATATCATTATGGCAGCCTGTGCTGCAAAACCAAAATGTTTTTGAATAAAATGCTGGGACTTGGTCAGATTAGGAAGGAAATGAAGTTTATCAATACATGTAAACACTTTTGTTATGATAACCCCCTATCAATTTCTTCACAGATGAGATCCAGTTTGGAGACAAAAGAGGACATTTGCAAGATTGAAGCAAGTCATTCACATGTTTGTGAAGCCCATCAACATTGTCATCCAACCAGACATACAGATGGTGAAGAGATTTCATTAATGGATGGTGATTCAACCATGAACCTTGGCCAAGACAGAGGGGAAAGTGGCCTGCCTGTACCACTTGTAAGAGATTTTCACAAATGAGTGCACTTGACATACACATAAAATCTCACTTTGGAGACAAACATTTTTATCGCTCTGCTATATCCAAAAGTTCTCAAGTATATGACAGTACATAAATCATGAAAGAGAGAGAGAAGTCTTACAAGTGTCGGTACCAAGAGCGATCTTTCACAACATATCTTGACTCAAACTGGGGAGAAGTCCAGTAAGTGTCCAAAGAGTAACAAAGGTGTTATTGTCGGGACCAACACCTCGGCAAAGCCTTATCAGTGCCAGGACTGTGAGAAGACTTTTTCTTCCAAGGGTGATCTTTCGCGACATGTGCCGTCCCACATGAGTGAGAAACCTTATCCATGTTCAGACTGACGAGAGAATCTTCTTGCAGAGTCATCTCTCGCGACTTGCCAGGTCCCACACTGGGTAAAACCTTATCAGTGTGTTGAATACGACAAAAGGTTTTACCAGCAGAGCCATCTTGAAAAGCATATCACCATCCACACCGTAGAGAGGCCACAGCAATGTACACACTGCAACGGGAAATTTTCCTCCAAGGGTATACTTGTTGGACACGTCCGAACCCACAGTGGACAAAAGTGTTACCAGTGTAACAAATTCTCAAGGAAAAGTTGTCTCACTGCACACATGATGAAGCATACAGAAGAGAATTTGTACCAGTGTGCACAACGTAATCAGAGTTTCCTCTGCAGGATAAGTCTAGATGAACATTTGAGAACCCACTCGGAAAGTGCACAACCATTCTACAGACCTTGAAGACTTCATTTCTTCAGGAGGGACTTTATTACAATATGATGGAATACTTACTGAAGTAGAAGCTAATCAATGTATTGATACTGATAGTCTGTAATCAGGGGGATTTCTCTCACCATAGAACAACCCACACCGGTGACACGCCCTTTCATTCTCCCAGCTTTGACAAAATGCTTCCTGAAGGGGAAAGTTCTCAGCACTGTCCAGATTGTAATGAATGATTCACAGGTGAAGGGGATTTCTCTCAACATTTGAAAAAACCATACAGATGACATGTTCTGTCTCCAGATTCTGATATGGTATATCCTGAAGAAAGTTGTCATCAATGTTTTGAAGGCCATGAAAGATTCTGTAATGAGATGATTTGTCACAGCATATGAAAAACCACACTCGTGACATTCCACCGTTTCTGTCTTCAGATTCTAATAAGATACTTTCTGGATGGGAAAATTTTTCCAATGTCAGAATTGCAATTGGAGGAGAGTATCTTCAATTCCCTTTATGCAGTAAGATATTTTCCAGTTCTTACAATATCTAAGAACTCAGTGTCCATACTGTGATAAGCGATTCTCCGCCAAGGTACACCACCTGTAGCATGCCAGAACCCATACCGGAGAAAAGTCCTAATAGTGTCCAGAGTGTAACAAGCGCTTTTCCTATAAGAATTTCTCCAACCACCTGCGAATCCACTCGGGAGAGAATCCTTCCCATTTTATAAGCCAGTGTTCTCTCTGTAACAAGCAATTCTCCTGCAGGGAATGTTTGAATTGCATATGAGATGGCACCCTGGAGAAAGACCTTTCAAATATTATCAGTTTTGCTATGGCTGTCCTTCAAAAAGTCTAGGTGACCATATGAGAATCCACTCCGGAGAAAAACCATTTTCGCACCGACGTGAAGTTGTACTGGACTCGTACTGGAGAGAGGTCATCTGTGTCCAGACCGTAACAAGAGATTTGCTAGAAAGTTAAACGTTGATGCGCACATCAAAACTCATACTGGGGAAAAGTCTCATCAGTGTCTACTGCTCCTAGAAGACTATTCAGAAAAGTACTCTCTCTTAACAGGAGAAGGTAAAGATCAAATGCACTCAGGAGAGTCTCACATTGATCTGTTGTATCCTTAGTCTTTATGATCATTAATACAGTGGAACCTCATTATAACAAACTGCTTAGGACCAAGCAAATTACCTCTATATATTGATACCTTGTTACATTGTATGTTGGGGGTAAAAAGCAGGAAACAAAGAAGTGGGACCGGCAAAATTACCTCGTTATGAGTAAGTTATAACGAGGTTCCACTCGAGGCGAATATTTGAATTTGTACATGTAATCTGAATCAAACACAAACTGGCAAGTCATGATATCCCTTATGAGTTGGTTCTACAAAAAATTGTACCAAGAATGATCAAAAACTTATTTGGATGCTGATGAAGCAATAGATTCACCTCATATGTTTAAAAACATATGTCAAATAATTCATCTAAGGCAAATATATATTTTTTTTTTCTGAGAGGAAAGAGAAAGTTGAGATCTTTTGTAGAAAAACAAGTAGACGGCTTCTCCCAAGGGAAATCAGAGTTGCCACTTTGTTCTGATTTTAAAGAAAAAGCCAATAACTTACCACTCGTTCCTTTTGTATCTGCTTATTTATATAATCATGAACATTTTCTTATCAAACTGTAGTCCTGTTTGGCACAAGGTTTATTTCAAGGTCACACCCTTCCCATAGCAATGAAATGGGCAAAGTTGACACGTAATTTATGATGTATAAAGTCATCAGCCAAAACTGCCAATGTTATGTACAAAAGTAAACATATTAACACCAAGCTAATGATGCTGCTGATTTTCCCTTTTCACTTTACAATGAAGCAAATGTCAGATATACATTAATTTACCAGTGTTATTGTCACATTAAGTTTCATAATGAGCGGCCCAGTTTGCATTGGGCATGTACATGTGGGAAATACAAGCATTTGTCTTTTTCGCTTTTATACCCCCGTCAACTAAGTTTGAAGGGGGTATATACATGTACATGTAGGAATAGGCGTACGGTCAGTCGGTTACAAATATTGCACATCAAACTACTTTCTCATTTTTCGAGCAATGCTAGTGAAATTCGCAGCACTCATTGGTCTTGGGATGAAGATGTGGAAGACATATTTTTTAATGTGTCAGAAATGTGTTGCCATGGTAATGACATGGCAACGGCATATATGGCAATAAATCAGTGGGAAATCTTGCGGATAGAACTACTTCCTCATATTTTGAACAATGCTCATGAAATTCGGCACACACATTCGTGTGGTGAAGATGTACAAGACATATTTATCAATGTCACAGATCATCAACTTGTATCTAATAGTTTGTACCTAAAGATAACATTAAACAAATTCATAGTGATGAAGCATTTCCTCCTGCACTCATCGGGTCACAACGTAGGAATGAGAGAATACAAGAAAATACAAAAGTCAAGGAAGGGTGTGTACAGTAACCCGGATATGATCCGGGCACGCTAGAATAATCGAAGAGCTTGTACAAACTCCTTTTGTCGGCACAATAGCGGATCTCTCGACTGAATGAACAGCGCCTCTTCGAAGCGAAGATGTTGAAAGCTGCGTGCTCGGGCAACAATAGTGAACTGAGCAGGGTTATACGCCTTGGAACAAGCCGGACTATTCAGCAAGTGCTGACCAATAGCAGAATCGCAGTGATTGCGGCATTGAACATTAGCGACGCTAGCAGCGGTTTTGCAATTACGCTTCGGCTGTGCAATTACGCTTCGGCTGTGCTCGGCTACCAGCTGATGTCTGTCGTGCCACGGAGGGTACGTGCTGTTTAATGCGGGCCGCTAAACGCTGAGATGTACGGCCAACGTAGACGGCTTCACACCGACAATGATACTTATAAACGACATTGCTCATTTGGGGGGAAGGCAGTACATCCTTGCGAACTGCGGGTAGCACTGTATGCGACACTGTATGCTTAATATCGCGCGCATACTTATCACTTTACCTCGCCAAGGTAATTTGAGGTAGACCGGGCATTTATTAGTTTGTACCTACTACAGTTGATACTGGAGCCATACACCTGCCGCTGCTTGTAGAAGATTCCAGTTTTAAAGTTGTCAAAGTAGATTTTCCTCTTCCACAGCTCTTTATCTGCTACTAGCTTGAAATGTCCATAATTATCAAACACTGCTTCAAATGATAGAGTTGTTCTACTTCAGGCTGTTGAGCACAGGGGAAAATTTTCTGCGGCTGCCTTCTGTGTTGCCCTTTGATGGTGTGTACCGTTTTGTACATGGATTTGGGGAAAAGTGTGAACGTTGGTGGTCGGGGGAGGTGGTCTGGTTAATGGCTATTGCGGAGTTACGAACAGTCTTCACCTGTGAAGGAATCTCCAACTTAATAGGTACACCAGAAGCCTTAGTAATTATATTATGCTTTTATACATGTAGCTCATTATACAGGGGTGTCTCTATGCAATTTGCAAAATGAATATAACAAATTTGATTAATCTACTGCGAACAGTCATAAAACTAGTAAAGAAAAAGGAAAGCATTATGGTATAATAAATTAACATGACATTCTGTGTGTGGGAAAAAAATTATTAGTAGCACATGTACTAACTTGGGAAATAAGTAGCCATGAAAATCCATACACATAAGCTACAAAAAATAGAATTATAGACATTTTATTTATTTACATTAAAATACATGTCTTTAACAATTTCAACAGTACAAAGAGCAAATCAATACAACAGTACGAGGGGGAGAGATTTCCGGAGGGTGGGTGCACTGAAGACATAGTACTGGGTATGGAAATGAGGAACTTGGAGAAGATGTTTGTTCCAGGACCCGAGAGCCCAGGAGGGTATGTAGGCATGATTGAATTTTTTTGCTGAGCGACCCCAAAACATATTCACAGGTTTTTAAATTTGTGCTGCGCAATTGCTCGCTTGTATGTACACCGACTCCATTTATTACTTTAAACGCGCAGTCCATTCAAATGCGTACGGCATGCGCAACTACACATGTACACATACGAAAACGAATTGGACACACACATTAATGTGCTGAAGCGCCCAATTCAAACCGCATAGGAAATCATGCTTATATTTTTGTGAGTTCTACAATTCGCGCTTGCTGAAAATTGCACGAAACTCACAAAAAATTAATGTACCACAAAATTTCCATGTTTACAGTAGATACGGAGGAGTTGAGCCAGAAATAGACTTGTAGGTCAGGAGGAGATTCTTGAAATGATCTGTTTGCTGGAGGTGACGGAGAAAAGATGTGACCAGTTGCTCTCTCTGTGCTTCTACCTGCTATGTTTTGAATCTTTGGAGTTTCATAAGTTCATTTGCAGGAATTAGGTTGTCAAGAAGTGTGTTACAAGTGTCTAGTTTAGAAGTGGTGAATGTGTGGATGAGACTGCGAGTTGTCATCTAATCTAGAATATGATTTTGAACAATCCTACAGCCAGATTTCTATATGTACCCCCACTAAAATTGGAAACAAAAGTTGGAAATGATGTATAATTATATATAATATATATACTCCAGAAAAAAAACTTAGTCTTTTATATAGTTTATATGTAAAAATCTACATGATTCAATATGTTAAGTAGATGAGGTGCTTTTGGGCAGGTTTTGGTTTCATTAATTATAGGGTCAAAGATTAGGGTTATAGAGGTTGGTTGGTCTTTGTATGCACTCACTATATACTTGCTGGGAACAGCAGCATCGGATAAGAATGTGGCAAAAAGATTGTCGCTTCTGTGGTGATGCCTTCACATATATTCGGTTAAGTGAAGCGGCCACTTGTCTTTCCTTGTATGACTTTCACTTAAATGCTGTTTTATATGCCACCACAGACCATCGATGTTGTTGGTATGGGTGCCAGTGACTGGGTCAACAAAGTTCAAGGAATGGTTAGCTGTCAGATATTGAAAACCAGCAGCTCCAAGGTTGTTCTAAGCCTTCCAGCAGTCACCAGCCATCCCAGGTTGGATGTGTTTGGCAATTAAGGGTTCCAAAGTTGTTCTGTCGCGCTTGTCTGGCAAAGCGACAAGGAAAACTTCATTGGTTTCCCTACAAATTTCTTTGCCATATCTGGACTCTATCAATCTCTACAGCCTTTCCTGGATCACCAATTATTAACAGTATGTAATTTTTTGTCCACTGGCAAACTTCTCAACAGTAACTGTAGTAATCACTGTCTCCTTTAATGGTTGTGATGAAACTCGTCTAAGCTTGTAGCAATAGCACTATAAGTAAATGTAATACAAATAAAGTGGAATCTCATAAAGAACTCTGTTAACAAACTCTTGTTATAACAACCAAGCTAATTTAAAACTGACTAGTCCAACATGCTTTGTTCAGTACCATGGGCTTTAGTCCTTTTTTGAAGCAATTGCTTTACGTCTTTCGTACTACATATAGTTTACTGTGTGCTGGATGAATAATAGTGTTGACAGAAATTGTGACGTCTCGAAAGTCAATTAGCACGTGCCCAGAAAGTTTATTTGAGTGGCAGTCGCAAAAGGAAGGCTACCCAAAATGGATAATTTGAAATATTTAATTTACACATTTAAATACCATTTGAGGACACAATGACTTTCATATACTGGTATCGCACTGAGATTGTCATGCCATGAAGAAGATTGAAACGGCTCAAATCCACACTCAAATCCACACTCAAAAACACTCTGGCCCATAAAGACGTGTGAAACTTTCCCCTCCTTTACCAGTTTCTCATCCTCTGGAGAAGAATTGCTGAGGTGAACAGCAGTGAGCCCCAGTTTTTCACCGTAGCTACTTGGCTATTCATGAGCGAGACAGGGTGAAATGACAACTATGATACTGCAAGCAGGGGTACTGGAGCCCTAGCTGTCGGCATCAGGGTTGGGGATGTGGAGTGAGTGGTGCCGGTCTGTAAGGCCTCATGTCTATATTCATCACCCAATCTCTCATATCAAATCATTGTTCACGGTCTTTAAGAATGGTAGGAGCTGTACTATTCCCAGTTTGGTCTGCACTCATTGAAGGTGCATTTCTTGAAAAACGGTTGGTGACGTCGTCATCCTTTAAATAGGGTAATTTCTGCATAGCCATCGCCTACGACCATACATGCTGGATATACTGGTACTCTGGAGAGAACTAATGTAGTTTCTAAACGTAGATAAACTACAGGGATGTTGATCCGAACGCACTCCTAATAACAGACACATTCACAACAGTAAGTGCAGTTCCAATCCGGTTTAATTAACGTAAACGTTGAACGGAGTGTAACGTGAACATAAACGTAAGTCACGTGTCGTATAAAGTGTGGAATGGAGCGTATAGAGTGGAGTGAAGATTACAGCGTGTATACATGTACATGTACATGTAGTGTTTAGTGGAGTCGTTCGCTGAAATGCAATAATGAAAATATAATACATAATTATGCAAGTTCAGCGTATGATATACAATATGTAGCATTTTGTACTAACGTGAGGTGATGTTTACAATCATTTAATAACTAACAAATGAACTAGTGTATAAGGTATATCACATATATACAGGTATTGTCATATTAATTGTACACTTTGCAATATATGTACTTAATCCCGAAATTAATACCCAACTAAATAGATACTAACTTTAATCCCCGAGTTAGTAACGTGTATGGGAACTTCATCCCAAACACTGTACGAGCAACGCTCCCATAGACATGGCTGACAAGGCTGAAGCCTGGTGGTGCTGGGCAGTCTGTGTTGGGGCAGGGCACCTTCAGCTGCATTACACCCACTGGCCTCCAGAAGAATGTTGGTGTCGTGAAGAATGAGAGCATCGGGGGAAGTGTGCCTTGGATGAGAGGGGCGGCGGGTTGAAGGTCACCCTCTTTGCTGTACAGCCCAAACACAGGATCATGCTTGAGCCAGTGGATGTTGGGCTCGTACATTGGCAGAGTGTTGGGTGGAGGCTCTTCCCATGACTTTTGCCATCCCTCAAGTCCTGGGTCGGCGATGGTCTCTGGAATTCTTGTGCTGGCTTCAAGCAGATCCCGAGCCGTTGTCATGTGGGTTTTTACACCCAACTCGGATGATGTGACGAGCTTACATGTATCTAAAAGAAAGAAAAGAAAAAAAAAATGAATAATTCAATCAAAAGAACCCACATGAATATTATAATACTTTAAATAGCATTACAGTTTTTGACTTTTTTCACATGCATATTCTCACGTTGAATTACCAGTTTAGCAGCTCAGATCTTTAACCCTGACAGTAAAAAAACACAAAAAAAAACAGTAAAGACCTACCTGCCATCTCCAAGATTTCCTTGTCAATGAAGTCTGTGAGCTCCTCCTCCTCAGACTCCTCAGGCTTGGATGTCTCTTGCTTCTGTTTCTGTACAAAAGGGAAAAAATAGGAACATGTATATAGCAAAGACCATTGCTTACCCCCCTCCCCCTTATAAATTATATACTTTTGGCATTGTTGTGAAATTATTATATATAATTGACAATGTCGATCAATTGGTTTTTTTTTTTAGTTATATTACAGAATATCCTTCCTAAAATTGTTTTCTCGTGTATAAAACTTGCCTTAAGAACAGAGTGCACATGGCACATCACTTCAGGGAACTGGTCCACATAATCCCAGAGGGTGGGTTGAGTTCCTTGTGAGTGGCATGTTGGACGAGTAACCACTTCAGCTAGCCCACATCATTCTCGACAAGCCACCTGAAAGTCTTGAGGTACTTGCCGAAGGTCAGACGGACCTCACCTCTCCAGGCCTCGCCAGCCTTGCTCTTGGCCATGGCCTACGCACTGACTGGGTCACACCAGACCTTGTCCACGACGACCCTTTCCACTTTTATGAAGCGTTCATATCTCTATCCCGCCTCGCTGGCCTTAATGAGGGCCTCCCCCCTCTTGAAATACTGTATTTGTGGCGCCGAGTCCTGTTTGCATGGCTTTTCATATGGTTAGCCAGATGCTGCTTCAAAGTAAATGTCTTCAGGCAACTTTCACACTTTATCACCTTCTCTTGGTGCATCTTCATGTGGTGGTTCAAGTTGGAGTTACTGCTGCACTGCTGTCTGCAGATCTTGCACCGCCACTGGCTTGACTGATCTGCTGGATCCATGCCGTTTGCCAGTCCTGTTACTGTGTTAGAAATGACAAAATTAATATTAAACACCGTCTTCAGTCATGTTAACTCAAGGAGTACATGAATTGCAATTTGTATTTTGTTTTGATTTAATTTTACTGCCTGTGACTGCTTCACATCACGCTATTCGCCAAGTGAGGAGTTTCGGTCGAAATACGATTACAAACGTCCAAAACCCCAACAGAAATGTATTCGCACAGCCCGGATTTGTTGGTTGAAACTATTTAATAACAAATCCGTTCTCCAAGATAAAATACTGTAACATAAATTAGTAACAATCTACAAATGAGAACATCATCATAGCTATATATGACTGCACTACTATACGATCAGTAACAAAATGCCAACAGATAATTTAAGAGCTAAAATGATTACTCAATTTCAAAATATGTTAACATAAAAACATAAATTATACAAATTCTAAACACAGGCTTGGGCAAAGAGTTAATCAACTATTCTGTTAAGAGCTAATGAAATAATGTTAACAAGGAAATTATGTAAGCTAAACATGTTACGTGATTCAAAAATTTCATGCTTATTTATAACCCGTTGGCATTGCGAGGTACCTCGCATAAGTGCAAGTGCTAACAACGAAGGGAACGCGTGGGACTACAGTCAGAGGCGATGGTGCATTGGCGTACATTATGGAAGTCTATTGTCATTAAATATCGCAATTAAGTTTTTCTTACCATATGTTAATAATTTCCACCTCAATTTCCAGGTACCATGGTCAAAACATCACTTTCCACTCTAACAAGGGTAAATCTTTGTCAAATGAAACTTTCCCACTACTCAGCGTTTAGCGTGATTGATGGCACTGATCAGCTGGGATAGCTCTTTCTCACGCCAAAATACGCTAAAATGGCACCTGCCATGGATCTCCTGAATGCTGCGTACTATGCGTGATTTTGCTTAATCACAACAGCGTCCCAGCGATGCAGCCAATATCTGATATCCAAACGCACCACCACTTCTGGAATACTTTCTCCAGCCAGGAGGCTCCACCATCCCTGTAAAATTTAAAGTGGAAATCGGGGGAAAATACATGTATATATACATATGGAACATGTACATGTATACTATTTAAACTGAATATTGATTGTATGGATCTCCTGCCATGGATCTCCTGAATGCTGCGTACTATGCGTGATTTTGCTTAATCACAACAGCGTCCCAGCGATGCAGCCAATATCTGATATCCAAACGCACCACCACTCCTGGAATACTTTCTCCAGCCAGGAGGCTCCACCATCCCTGTAAAATTTAAAGTGGAAATCGGGGGAAAATACATGTATATATACATATGGAACATGTATACTATTTAAACTGAATATTGATTGTATGACAGTATCAAATTCAATACTTGCCTGCAACAATTGTTGACCGTGTACAGGATATTTGGAGCTGGGGCATTTGCTCTTTTGAAGCGAGCCATGAGACACTTAGGTCATTGGTTTATACGCCGCCTCAGAATCTGAAGATGTGATCACTATTACCTACTCAGACATGCCAACCAAAAAGCGTATTCCTTACTTTTTCTTTTCTCTTTTGCTTCATAAGGGGGTACTAAGATCTATAGATGTCTATAATCAATTCGGAACACCAAAATACCATAATACATCGCACCTGTATCCTTGCATAACATTTTATTATCCACTGATTTTAACTATTCATGGCTCCGATTTGCAAGAAAATTTTGTCTGGGGTACACAAAAACGAACCTGTGAAATTGTACGGCTTATTCGCATTGTGCTCTAGTGGAAATGAGTGGATAATAAAGGTTGTTCTGGTACAGAGGTGGATGCACAATAGCATTTTTATGTTCTAAATAATTACCGATGTCCATAGCGTTTGGTATCACTTATCCAAGCGTAATAGGCAAAGAATACGATTTTAGGTTGGCATCCCTGTCTACTGGCTAAATTCATTAACACACTTGTCACATCGTCATACACTTTCTTGAGGATCTGAAAAGGAAAATAAAAAAATAAGAATTTTCAAAAACAAATTCATTCATTCAGTCACTCATTCACTCGCTAATTTATGAATTTATTAACCTACTTGCTTGGTGCCATCAATACACAAAATCTCCCAGGTCTGGCTGAGGATGGCCTTGCGGTACCCCGAGATCTGCTCCATGTCCAGGAGGAGGGCACGTCGAAGGACTCTGGCACAGGGAAGCTTGGCCTGGCCAACCGGTGGAGGATAGCTTCTTGCTTCCTCCTTTCTTCCTTCGTTGAAGGGCAGGATACCGCAGGGAGCGGAATGGGCAGTGTACAGCACCGTCTGGTACATTCCTCGCCTGGTTGCATACCAATAATCATGCCCTTACAGGACACAGTGCAACTTGCTCATTGATTTGGAGTTGATCCGATCCTTGAGGAAACGGACTACCTCCTTGTCAACAGCTCGTTTGCCACATATCACTGCAGGAAAGGATTTTGAAAAGGCAAGCGGCAAGTTCATCAAAATAGACGGGCTGGTTGGTGTCCATCTGAACTGTAGTTCCTTGCCAGTCCTCTCGCTCCTTCAAACAATGGAAGCACTGCAGCCTCTCGGTTAGCAGGGTGTAAAAGCTGCTAATTGTCAACCTGTAAAACCAAACAGGCATATACGAAGCCACACCATGATTTATTTTTTTAGAATCAATATGACAGTTTGTCGCTCCAGTGTGAATCTGCATACACATACAAACGACATAAATACAAGTATACAGCAGACAAATGAATAAACAAATATGGTTCTCACTTGTCTAGCCTGGGTTGCAAAGCCACTTTTAGCGAGGTAGGAGTCGGCGGGTGCTGGATCCTGATACAAAGGACACCAAAGGACGCCAAATGAAGATCCTTATAGTGAAAAAGGATGTCATTGATGGTAAGCTGGCCCCAAACTGCTGCTGAGAAGGTGGCGCAAACTCCATTTGGTCTTTAAGGACCAACCTGGAGCCTGTCCTTGTGTCCTTGTCCTTGTGGTGTGGCCCATCACTCTTGGCCCAGGGGATGTTTGCATCCCTGCCTCCCACGACTTCTGCCACCCTTCAAATGTTGATGACAGCACAGCAGGTGGTGATGTTGACGTTGAAGGTCCTAGAAGCTTGTCTACAGTTGTAAGATGACTTGCTACAGCAATCTCACACTCCTGGACAGCTTCATCTGAATTATAAAAAAGTAAACGATAAAATATAATTAAGGTGAAGTTTACCTCTTTGTAATATAATTTAAAATTGTAATGTAGGTAAGTATTTGTAATATAGATAATTATTATAATTTAGTTGTAATTATTTCTTTTAACGTTATTCCACATAAATTTGTTCTCTGTGCAATCATGTCAAGATATATGAGATGTAATTAAATTACATTTGGATGATCAACTCACCAGCCATAGCAAGGAGCTCAGCATCCTCAACGTTTTCAGGGTCAAACCTTTCCAGAATGGGGGTGGGAGCCTTCTTCTCTGCTTGTACGCGCCTGTTGATTGGGTTCATGATAATGGAATAATTCCGAGCGTATACGAGGAGCGTCTCCTTTTGCCAAAGCAGCTCAGGAGCCTTCTCGCCGGTTAAGATGAATCTGCTCATGAGCCAAACGACCCACCTGACATCATTTTCCAAGAGCCCAGCGTACTTGCCAAATGTTAGTGTTAGGTTGCCCCTCCACAGTTCATGCCCGCAGGCCTTGGCCTCCTCTGCCAACTCTTGGACTGTCATGTCATTTGCAATGGTTACTTGTGCTGACCGCCGGGCAACATGATCTGCTTCAGGTCAGCACTTCAGCCTCCCCACAACCATACATTGGAAATTACGGGCAGAAGTGAGTCTTTATGTGGCTTTGATGGTTCTGCTTAAGTGTGAACTCCTTCTCACAGACTGAACACTTGAACTCTTTCTCCCTATGAGTACGCTCATGCCGGGTCAGGCTCGACTATGTACAAAATGTCAAGCCACACGTGGGGCACTTGAACTCCATGGCGGGACTGCAAATTAATGAGAAAGAACGAATAAAATTTAGTGCACATGTAAAAATTCTCCACCAGCCACGTCATACTCTTTCCTGAGCTTCTCGCCCATTCTTGTACAGCCTTATTTTGGGGTACGTGTGTCTCTGAACATGCCTGTCCAAATTCTGCTTTAGTGTAAATGTTTTAGGGCAGGATGGTCATTTGAAGTCCTTCTCCAAATGGGTCGTCATGTGCCTCATCAAATTTAATTTGACACTGAATTTCCGGTGGCATACAGTGCAGAGTGCAAGTTTATAAAAAAACACAACCAAGATTTAGTTCATGTACATAGCCACCATCCAATTAACAATCATGTTATACATAACAGTACTGGACATATTACAAATCTACACTGTAGCTGTACGCCTAGGAGCGAGCGGAAACTCGGCAAGTTCTAACGGGGAACCGTCATGGTACTAATCCCTTGCATTAGGCTCAGCACTCACAATCCACGAACCTTTTCTCATGTTTTGAGAAACTTACGAACATTAGTTAAATTCATGATCTACTCGCATATTTCAGGTTCAGATTATACGCACGAACAATTTACGGTCCAATTCGGTCAAATACGATTCCTCAAAACGGTGATATATAAAGCGTGATAAATAGTGAAGAAGAGGCAGTTTTGTAACTCCTTTTGTCCTCAGTACTAACACTTTTATGAATGGAAAGGTCAATGTCATGAATACTTGATGAGCCTTCCTCAACAGAGACCGGTGATTCGTCGGTTGAGGCTGGATGCTGCTCAGTCTACAACAAGGCTGAGATTGTTCTGTTGTACAGAGCTCTAGTACTCGGAGAAGTACACGTCTGGGCATGGGGTACGACCCCCCTGAGTACTACTACGACCTGGACGATCACCACGAAATTCCAGCGGTCACGGTGATCGAAGGACGAAAAAAACGACAGTGTCGGA
Source organism: Heliocidaris erythrogramma (assembly GCA_025617745.1). Lineage (NCBI taxonomy): Eukaryota > Metazoa > Echinodermata > Echinoidea > Camarodonta > Echinometridae > Heliocidaris > Heliocidaris erythrogramma. Next base: position 34,806,311 of record CM046873.1, on the reverse strand, counting down.
AAGTGAAAGAGCGCCACCTGGTGACGAAAAGATGAAATATCGTCTGCTTGTTGCCATTTACCTTTAACATGCACACACTAAAATCATATTCATATGTCATATTCATTCAATCCTTTTGTTTGTTTATTTGTGTTTTTATTGTTGTTTTTGTTTGTTTTATTGTTTGTTATTGTTGATTTGATTGTTTTGTTTCATTTTGTTTTTGTCTAATTTTACACACAGAAACACACACACAAACAAATGCACATACAATTAAACACACATACAATCACGCACACACATACATACACCCAGACACACGTACATACATACACATACAAACATACATACATACATTATAGACACAAACAAACGCAACAGACATTCTCACGCAAAGACAGAAAAAGTCTGACATGAATTTTATGCGTTGCTCGTTCTTTATCTTTTAATAAAACATAGTTCCGTTGTTCTTCTTTATTTTTTCTGTTCCGTTTCAATAATAATATGAATAATGATAACAAAATTGGTCTCTTACAAAAACAAGAATTAAGCATACAAAATATATGCTTTCGTGAATAACAGCATCTGTCGCCTTGCTGAAAGGCATAATGTACAAATAAAATACTAGATCTTTGGCACTGTGGCTTTCAACATCAACAAAGCCAATATTTCTCTGCAACATGTTATCAAGTTCCCTTACAAAAGGGCATAAGTACATATAAAAGAAGTAATAAATAAAAGCAGCCTATGTGTCTCTGCAACAAGGTCTCACGTGTCATCAAACATATCTGGCAGGCAAGTTAATGGCCTGAGTTCCCTGACAAAAGGGCATAAGTAAATATAAAAAGCAATGCGTTATAAAAGCCTATATGTTTCTGCAACAAGGCATTGAGAGGCAGGCAAGTAAATGACATGAGTTCCCTAACAAAAGGGCATAAGTACATATAAAAGAGGTAATAAATTATCACAGCCTATGTGTCTCTGCAACAAGGCCTCACGTGTCATCAAACATATCTGGCAGGCAAGTTAATGGCCTGAGTTCCCTGACAAAAGGGTGTAAGTACATATAAATAGTGATACTTTATAACAGACTTTACGTCTCTGCAACAAGGCATCAAGTATGATCAAACATCTCTGGCAGGCAAGTTAATGACCTTACTTCCTTAACGAAAGGGCATAAGTACACATAAAAAGTAATACACTATATAAGCCTATACATCTCCGTATTAAAGAAGGCATCAAGTATCACCAAACATCTCTGGCATGCAAGTAAATTCCCTGAGCTCCCTAACAAAAGGGCATAAGTACATATAAAAGAGGTAATAAATTATCACAGCATATGTGTCTCTGCAACAAGGCATCGAGAGGCAGGCAAGTAAATGACATGAGTTCCCTTACAAAAGGGCATAAGTACATATAAAAGAGGTAATAAATTATCACAGCCTATGTTTCTCTGCAACAAGGCCTCACGTGTCATCAAACATATCTGGCAGGCAAGTTAATGGCCTGAGTTCCCTGACAAAAGGGTGTAAGTACATATAAATAGTGATACTTTATAACAGACTTTACGTCTCTGCAACAAGGCATCGAGAGGAAGGCAAGTAAATGACATGAGTTCCCTAACAAAAGGGCATAAGTACATATAAAAAGTAATACATTATAAAAGCCTATTAGCTCCACAAGAAGGCATCAAGTATCATCAAACATCTCTGGCAAGCAAGTAAATTACCTGAGCTCCCTAAAAAAAGGGCATAAGTACATATAATCCAAACAAGAAAAATACAAGTATATGTGCAAAATACTGATGACAGAAAGACAGTAACCAGCCTCAGAATTCACCAATTGATGAATATAATGAAATTCATGTTCTCTTCGCAAGCTCAGAGTCCACGACAGTTTTGAAATGATCGTAACTGTCGTAGGTACGATCCGTAAACCCTGGAGTGAGGGACTTGCGAGTTCGGGGACAGAAAGTGAATAGCTTCTGAGTGCTGTTTGCCACCTTTTCTTTGGACGGAATGTACCGTTTTCGATCGCCACCACAATTGAATACCCCGCAAGCTGCGCACGGTTTCTTGGATTTGTTTGGCATGATAGGCTTGGCTTTGGGCTGGGGAGGAGGAGGGAGAGTAACCGTAAAAGGCGCTGAAGTGGAAGGCTGGAACGACAAGGATGCCGCACGCGGCTGTGATGGAACTACCATCAGAATTGGCGCTTTTGGCAAGATTTTTGGCAAGATTGGCTTTGCAAGTGTTGGTAATGGAGGAGCTTGCACTGGATCATCAATTGGCGTGTCGAGGTCCAACTTCCTTTTCTGTCCACGCCTGTTGCCCGTCTCGAAAGGCACCGTCGGGTACTGAACCTGTTCCCTGTCAGGCATGCTCAATGTTGAAGGCAGGGATGGTGCATCGGGAATGGACTTGGCAGTCATTACACGGCGGTGACTGGGAGCCTTGGGAACAACTGTGGACAGAAAGTTCATCCTCTTATTTTCCCTGGTGAGGAAAGCCGTGATGGACTTAACATTGATATTCGGTAGAGGAATCGGCACCTCTGCCAGCTTCCTGTCATCTCGTACCCGATCGACGATGCGTTTGTACTGCCCTCTTACGAGGCATGCAATTTTGGTGGGAGATGACAAGGAGCTGGCCTTGGGCCGATTCTTCAACATTTTGATCACAACGTACAGTAACCTTGACTCCTCGGTAATGGGGGCTGCCTGAGCATACCTCATCCACGCGAACTTTGTCTTCTGGGCTGCACTGGTTTCTGGTGACTCTGGACCATGAACTCTGCCAAATAGTGTATGGCCCCATTTGGACTCATACCTCTTCACAAATGATTTAGCAGATTTGTCATGGTCCGAGAGAGCTGCAGCTGCCGCGACGATCTGAAGACGAAGTTCGGGTGGAATCACATGCTCGTCCGAATCGTCGGCTAGTTGGATTAGCAGGAGAGCCAGCCTCTCTACCTCCTCGAAGCCAGGGAGATGTAGGTGCTTCCGAGGGGCGAGCACGTCGTCCACCACTGGATTGGCATCAGAAGGCGGTTGGTGCTCAGACTTGACCAGGACGGCATGGTTGACGCTGATGCCGTCAATAGGATCCTGCTGCTCTGCGTCTCCCACGATCCCCTCGTCATTGTCGTCATTGCCGTCTTCTCCTGATGCCTCTTCGTCGCCCCTGTCATCGGCCGATTCGTCCTCCTCCTTGGCCTGTTCCTCCTCAACTGTAATATTTTGTTTGAAATGAAAAAAAAAAAAAAAAGAAAATGAAATACCAATTCATTACATTCAAAAAAGGTACACATTAACTAATATACTCTAATATAATAATCCATACTACTTTTGTCAAATTATTGTTTAACATGTTATGTTGAAATTACTATGAATCAACATTCAAATAAACATTACACAAAATATCAAGATCATATTAGGTAAGATTCAACAGAAGATGAGCATGAAATTAGAATTTTATCTCACCACGACGAACGTAGTACTCTTTGGGGGTGAAATCTGTGGACTGGCAATACACATACTCCACCCCGATGAGCTCCTCCTCCTGTCCGTCATCTGTGTTGGCAGGCATTGGTGCGATGAAGTTGGGGTCGAACAGATGGTCCTTTCCAAAGAGCACTTCTGCATGCTGGTTCAGCCTCTGGATGAGGCGCGGGTCGGTTATTGCTGAACGGGTAGGGCCTGCTGTCTTCCTGCCTTCCATCCTCTGATTCCACTGGACCATGAAGGCGACCAGTGAAACCTGCATGAATAAATAACAAAAGTGAGATTGAAAATATTGAGTTAATGAAAAAAAATATAAAGGAGGCCCTCCAGATTCTAGTTTCCTTCTCTCTCCCTTTTTAAATATGAAATTAGGTGAAAATACTAACCTGGAAAGGCATGATCCCGCACCTCTTGGAGGGGATACAATTAACCAAGTGGGAGTGCAGTCCCTCGAGAGCGTTGCTCCCTCTCCGGCACCTGTATTTCTTGAGCTTGATGCCGTTGATGGTCGCCGTCCCGGTAGAAACGTACAGGAGAACGCCCGGTGGATCCTGTAATGAGACATAATGAATTTTCGCAATATTGAAATTTCATTTTGCCTTTGTAAATGAAAAACAAATATTTTTCTTTTCAATGAGCATCTTTTATATTACAATGAAACCTAAAAGATCAATTAAACATCTGAACAGATTACCTAAATAAGCAATAAAAAAAAAACACATGTTGAATCCTCACCTGCATACACCCGAGGTGTTTGCTGGCGACTGCCCAATGGTCGTCCACAGCCTCCGACGACTTGAATAGATGTATACCGTCCACGTCCAGGCCCGCATCACCCTTGTACTCGTCCAGGATTGCCTCGATGGCAAGGGCAGACTCCTGATAAGAATGAAAAGGATGAAATAAGAACAATAATTATAATTATTTCCATTGTAAAATCATGAACTAATCTGCAGCATCCTGAAAATAAAAGGCATCAGATTTTGTCACATTCAGATTACTTACTTGTTGGTGTATAGTAATTCCATGTTCCTTCTCTATGTTTTATTCTATTATAAAATGAAAAAATCAAACAGTGTATCTCACCTCAACACCACGGGTGACACGGCGGACATAGGCCTTCAGCTGGCTTCGAGTCACGAACCTCACCATCTGCCCGTCCGTGTAGGCTGCATACAGAGCCTCGTTGCCCTTCCGGATGGCGGCCGTCAATTTCCCCATGTCGGCCTCACTGTACGCCATGATGGCCCCAGCCATGGCGCTCATAAAACTGCCGTACTTCGAGTGTGTCTGCTTGACTACCACGGCGTCCCATCGATGAAGCCAGTGGCGTACATCTAGTCGGATGACCATTCCCTCCCGAGTCCACTCAGAAAAGAGCGTCTCGAGCCACGAGGCTCCACCATCCCTGAAAAAAAAAGAAGAAAGAGAAAAAATTGCTTTATAATATCTGTTTTCGAATACTCGTCTAATATATGCACTGCTATTTGCTTTTGAATATTGAAAGGTGACTAACGAGACTTGGAAACTCAACTCACCTACAACAGTTACTGTCCGTGTATAGGATCTTCGGAGCAGGAGCATTGGCCTTGGCGAACCTGGATATCAGCCCCCGTGCCATCCTGGTATAGGCCTCTTGGGTCTCGGAGGCCGTCACCACCGACGTGAGAAATTGTCCCCACTCGTTTAGCACGCTGGTCAAGTACTGCATCGTGCCCTGGCCATCTCCGTACACCTTCTTCAGAATCTGTGCAGAAAATAGAGAAAAAAACAATATCGCATTTTGTAAATGTCAATCAAACTACTAACAATATTTTGTGCATATTTTGGTTGCTGTTAATTATTGGTAAATAGTCAAAATAGCCATTTATTTATCTATTTCAGCATTTTTTCAGCATTACATTCCCATTTGATTAATCATTTATGTTCTATTTCATTCACTATAGCTGCTCATTTATTATCCTATTTTGTTACCAATTCAAGAGAGATGGAGAATTTAAAATACCTGCTTTGTGCCATCAATACAAAGGATTTCTCCAGTGTGGCTGAGAAGTGAGGCCCGGTATACTGGCATCCTTTCCATTTCTAGGATGATCTGGGCTCGTCTCAGGACCCGTGCAGAAGGGAGAGGCGTCTGGGGAATGGGAGGGGTGTAGGTGGATTTGATGAAGGGCAGGATTCCCTGCTGACCTGAACCATGACCTTCTGACGCATTCATCAGCACCGTCTGGTAGAGGTCCCTCCTCTGGGCGTAGGACGTGGCATGGTTCTGGGACAATATGCGGGCAAGCTTGCTCATCGAAACAGAATTCAGGCGATCGTCCAGGATGCTGACGACGTCTCTGTCGATGGCTCGCTTGCCGCAGATGACAGCCGGGAAGAGGCACGAGACGGAAGGGGGGAGATTGGCCAGGATGCTTGGACTGGAAGCGTTCCATCGGTATTGCAGTTCGCTTCCACTCGCCTGCCGCTCCTTCATGCAGTGAAAGCACTGGAGCCTCTCCGTTAGGAGGGTGTAATATCCGCTCATCCCGCACACCTGCAGAAAAGGAAGACAGAAATGTCCAACTGTTTAATCTCTCATATGTCCAGTACTCTGCTACGGTACAATTTATATGACATATTTTCCCTTTATTAATAAATGCATTTCTTTCTGAGAATTCAGTGTTTCTTTTTCTGCGATAAAACTCTTTAAATCATTTGAGAATATCACCTTAATATCACCTTACCTGTCTAGCAATGGAAGCGAAGCCACTCTTGGCGAGAAAAGTATCAGGTGGAGCAGGACATTTGGAGTTGGGGCACCGAATCTTCATGTCGAGGACACCAACCGGCCGCCAAAAGAAGATCTTCGTGGTGAAGAACGAGGCCATCGGTGGAATCGACGACTTCACAGACGTTGGGACAGGGGGAGGGACGAACTCCATCTGGGCCTTGAAGACCCTGGACCCGGAGGGAGACCTCTGGAATAGGCCGTACAGCCCGTCGCTCTTGGCCCATGGGATGTTCGGGGGATGCATGGGTTGGGCATTGATGGGCGGGTGTTCCCACGTCTTCTGCCATCCCTCCATCGATCCGTCTTCTGGCGCCGTACTTGGAGAGATGTCCGGTGGTGGCTTCGAGATAGTGGACGGGGCGCTGATCTTGTCGGCCGCCAGCAGCTTGGTGTCCACTGTCACGGACAGCTGGGACTCTTGAATGGAACCGTCGACCAAGGCCAGAAGCTCTGCGTCGTGCACATATTCCTCATCAAAGTCCAGGTCCTTGACCTCCTTTTTTGCACGCTTCTGAGTAACAGAATAACACAAACACGAGAATAAAATGAATCATTTCAAGAAAGATAACAAGGTTTTTAAAGATTAAATGTTTCTATTAAATGGCTTTACAAAGGTAAATATATCAAATTTTTAAATTTAGAATTATAATGAAGATTTACATTGAAAGTGACTGTATAATGTGTATCATTACTCCGATATACAATGAATGTCTCACCGATTGACGCTTTTCTAGCTGCGTCATAACAAGTGGAAAACACTTGACAAGCTCATGTAGCTGCTCCTTCTGCCATCTCAATGAAGGATTCTTCTCTCCCTCAAAAAGAAACTGGTCCAGTAGCCACACGACATATCCAACGCCATGCTCTAAAAGCCAATGGAAAGTTTGGCCTTTGAACTTTCCAAATGTGATGATGATCTTCGCCCTCCATAGATATTGGCCAGATTTCTTGGCCTCCAGCTCAGCCTTCACCGGATCGGACCACAGTTCCTCGCACACTTTGGCATCGTCGGGGAGATTCCAAACAACATCACCCTCTCTGGTATTCCGTAGCTGGGCCTCCGATGTACCATCACGGCTCATGTGGATGGGGATCTGCGGGTAGGTGTGCTGCTTAAGGTGGCGATCCAGGCCCTGCTTCAAAGTGAAGTTTTTCCCGCAGACATCACACTTGTATGCCTTCTCCTCGTGCGTCTTCCGGTGTCGCGTGAGACTGGAACGCACACCAAATTTCATTCCGCAGTCGGGACACTCGTGAACAACCATGATGACCCATCTGATTCAAGTAATGAAATTAGATAAGAGAAAAAAATTATTTTTAGCTGTACTTTTGTAGACTATTATTCAACAGCACAATCATGACAATCAGTGTTCGATGAACCTCGAAATTCAATAGACCCTACTGATATAACAACAAAAAGCCAAAACACCGTGAAAAATTATACAAAAAAAGTTATAAACACAATAGAGTCTTGTTATCTTCAGGAAAAAATCATGATTATGAAGGTGGAAATCGCTGTCGTTACGTATTATTTCGGACAAAGTTCTGTAAAACTACCAACAAAAAAGTGCAGATGTGGGACTGTACTGTAAGCATAGTGAACGAAAATGACCTCGAAACTCACATTTTGCCCCGATTTTGTTCAAATTATAACCAAATATGATACGCACATATATATTTACACGTATTCCATACCATAAACAATAACAATATGCATTAAAATAGTCATTTTAGGGCGAAAAAACAAAGTTAGACTTACCGTAAATCACAGCAGACAAGACCGATGTCGTGACGTCACGGACAGGAAGTCACTGGATTGGTCGGTCGACCTGGAGACAGTCGGTCGACTGAGGTCAACAGTGGCTTCTGATTCGACGGTCGACCTTTCAACGAAGCATTCTCATTGGTCTGTCGACTGATTCTCTAGTACTCCGGAGAGTAACTGTCTGGGCATGGGCTATGACCCCCCCCCCCTGGGTACTAGTGTGATGTCGTTGAGAAGCTCGATCACCAATGCCTTCGTGGTGATCAGGACGCCCGACCTCTGCTTGTGTTCTTGTGCTCTTGTGCTTATTGCTTGGCTGGTGGTATGTCCTAATTCTAGGCCATTTTTCTTTTTGAGCAAAAAACATCTTTTCGTCTCCAGTTTTGTTCTTTCTTTTTGTTTTTGGTGGGTGGTTTTTTTTGTTTTTTGTTTTTTTATTTAGTGTTAATGTGCTGTTTTTTTGTCTTTTATTGTCTGTTATGTCAGGTTCACTTTCTTGTATTTTGTTTTCAGTAGTTGTTGGATGTTTGATATCAGTGAAACACTATAAGTAATTCAAAAGATACAAACATTAAGTGTTTATAGCTTTGTTTTTATTGGTTTGTCTGTTTTAATATCAGTACAGCCAAAAGGAAACGAAACATTCAAGAGACAAAAGATCTGAATACATATCAATAGAAACAAAACACAGACATGGAAACACATGTTCAAACGCAGTTACAAACACCCATAAAGACACACATAGACATACAAATACACAAAATAAACCTGCATAAAAACAAAAACAGTCGAACACAATCTCAGTCATATTCAAATAAACAGAAACAAGAATAAAGTTTGAACAATATTTGCATTAATAGTTCTTCATTTTGCATTTGATTGGAGTCTTTTTTTCTTCCTTTGCTTTTACAGTTCCATTTCTGTGTGAAGTTGATACGTTAGAGATATGTACACTTTTCACAAACAATGATATCCTAATGAAAGTTTCAATAGATTGAAACGTTAAAAACAAGTTCATAAAAAGTAAATGTATAAACTGTCAGTTATTCCTCCAACTGAAGGATTGCAGAAAGTAGGTGAAACGAGCACCGCAAGTCAGAGCATTATACGCCCAAAGTTTGCAAGTTATTGGAAGTATAGTGTATTTGTAGGTATATAATAAACTGTGTCCCTTGACCTTTAATCTGATGTCCACATCTAACAATTAGTGAGATTCTTTATATATTGAAGTCTATACCATAGGCTGAGACAAAGGGGTTGCCATGGTAACCTTGAGAGGTTGTCCGATTTTTCCCTGGATATGTTAGAGTTTACCCCAGCAGTTGATCGAATAAGCTTTGTTACGATTCAATGTAGCGTAAACCGTGGATATTTGCATATCAGGGAAAAGGCTAAAAGGAGGAGTTATCCGCACAAGAATTTTTCATCGTTTTTAGTAAAATGTGGTTACCATGGCAACGCGTAGTTGTACCAAAGTTATATTACCTTTACGCATCATCCATGTGTAGCACGCAGACTTTTTGCGTGGGGGAGGATCTTTCGGATTATCAGAAACTTATGCGCAGCGGAATTGTATAAGGAATTTAACTCCCCACTCTAGTCCATCTACAAGACAGTTATAACAAAACCTAATACTATCAACAATATTCACATGTTATTAACTAATGTAATACACAATAAAAAAAGGATATGTTCCTTTAATATTAAGCTATATAAACATATTTACAAAAATAACTTGGATGTAACTTCTAGTTACATAATTTGTTAAACTTTATGAACATAGTGTTCATATCTCTCGCCTTACACTTATTTAAATAATAGCTTCACCATTAACATAATTACATTAATAAAATAATAACATACTTTATCCTATACGAACATAACAGGGTCTCAGTGCAGAATAGACATAACTGTTGCAGGATGCGGAGTGGTCAGATGACAATCGCCTGAAAAATCGGGAAAACAGTTACTTGAGAATGAATATTGGAGGATGTCTTCTCACTCCGTCTTCAAAAGTTAGGAATGAGGAAAATGCCTTCAGAAGTTCTGGATGATATTTTCGGCAATACCATTATTATAAAAGAAGGGGACAGGTGTGTATATTAGTAAAAGGTTATAAATTGTTGATCCTCGGTTATCGCTATAAGAAATTTTACAAGCAATGTAATACAAGATATACAGTGTAACCAGTAATAGTTGCATGAATATATATAATTGTAGGTGATAAAAGCAGTCGTACTACTACAAGAACAGGGGCCTTGGGTACTTTAGACCGCTTAGGAGGCCGTGGTAGTAGGGTTGGTAAAGCATAGGATGACCATAGTCCAGAGACACCGTTGAATATTGCACCTGCTTCCTGTTGGGGGGGGGGGGAAGTGAAGTAGGAAGAGCAGGTGCATCAGGAACAGGCTTGGTGGACACAACTCTCCGGTGACTTGGTGCCTTGGGACCACCGTTGCCAGGTAGTTGGCACTCTTGTCCTCCTTGTTCAGGAAAGTGCTGATGGACTTTACGCTGATGTCGGGTAAAGGAATGCGTGAATCAGCCAGCACCTTGTCATCCCGAACTCTGTCGACAATGCGTTTGTATTGCCCCTTTATCTTTCTGGCTATCTTAGTTGGAGGTGACAGAGTGCTGACTATGGGCCTATTCTTCAACATCTTGACAACAACATATAATAACTGTGATTCATCGGTGATCCTCGCAGCCTGGGCATACTTCATCCAACTGAACTTTGTTTTCTGTGCTGCACTTTACTCTGGTGATTGCCAAAGAGTGTAAACCCACTTAGAATAATACTCTTTGACAAAAGATCTAGCAGATTTGTCATGGTCATGGAGAGCAGACAAAAATTCATTTAGAATCAGATGCTGGTCAGTTTCATCTGCGAGCTTGACAAGGAGGGGGGGGGGGGGGGGGCGGGGGGCAAGTTGCTCGACTTCTTCATACCCCGAAAGATGGAGATGTTTCTGGCCCATGAGAACATCTTCCAGCGCTGGGTTCACCTCCTCGGTCACAATGTTGGACTTGACGAGAGAGGAATGGTTGACGTTTATTTCGTCAATGGAATTGATGCATTCTGTGTCTTGCTCAGACTCGTCTTCGATGCCTCATCTTTTTTTTTCTGCAATGGCCTTGTCTGGCTTGTCATCTTCCCTTGTCTGCTAGCTGCTGCTCTTCCTCCACTGAAAAAACAGAAAATGGGTGGGGACGGGGAGAACAATTTCAACAAGTGGATCTGTAAATTACGTAATGTGTAATATATGTCCTCGCTGGAATGGTGGATCTTTGGAATAAGTAGCATTTTTAAAATATTAGCATAAATTTAGTAATAAATTAAGCATATGGTTGAATTTCAAATCTCTGTACAAGTTTGGGAGCCCCCACTAAGCCCTAGCGGATAAAGCAAATCCGTTGTGAAATAGAGATTTTCCTGGACGGACGGAAACATATACATACACACACACACATACAGAGCCAGTTTCAAAGTCCCCTCGGGAACATCCGTCCGTCGGGGACAATTAATATCCTATCTGTCACATGTACACTTGATATCTTTGCAAATAGTATTTAACAGATATATCATGAAATTATACTGAAGATTGTCAAATGCATTGTATGTGTGGAATTTCAATCATGCCATTGTGAATATAGAAGACCTTGGATTTGAATCGGGAGTAAGCGTATTCCACTCCAAACGGCTTTTCTTCCTGTGGGTTCTCAGGGAGGGGCATTGGGGACATGCTGTGGGCCAAAGGGGACCTTTGCCTGCTGGTTTAGCCGCTGGATTTGGCGGGGATCAATCAGTGATGTCAGAAGCCGCTTCTCCTTGGCGATCTTCCTAGCCTCCATTCTCTTGTTCCACTGTACTGCAAAATCTGCAAAGATTTTTAAAATGAGAGAAGGAATTAAGAATGTGCATACCTACTTTGTAACATTCATTTCCATTAGCTATATTTTTAATAAGCATGACATTTATTCATACAAGTTTTATCAAACAGTGTAACTACTCACCTGGAACGGCATGTCACATCGCTGCGCATGAATGCAGTTCACCAGGTGTGCATGCAGCCCTTCCAGAGAGTTGCTTCCCCTGCAGCACCGGTACTCGTTAGTCCGACTCCGTTGATGTTAGCGGTGTCCGTCGTGACATACAGAGGAATATATGGGATCCTGTCGGGTCTGGAGTCCCTCCAGACCTTCTCAAGCACCTTTTCCTTCTCATCTATCTTCCAGATGCGATTCCCCTCCTTTGTGTTTCTCATCTGTGCCTCTCTGCCTTGATGCAGAGGAATCTTGGGGTAAAGTGGAGATTTGAATGCCGGTCAAGATGGTGCTTGAGCACATTTTATAACAGGCTCCCGAATTGCTCGCAATTATACCCCCTCTCCTCATGAACCTTGCAGTGTCTGGTGAGGGTTTATTTCACACCAAACTTTAGCCCACATTCTGGGCATTCAGGGTGCTCCTCCATAAGCACTGGGGGCAACAATGGCGACGTGCCAGTATGAAAATCCAAACCAGTTGTACAAACAAATAGTGAAATAATCAAGTACTCACCTAGTCTAGTGGTAGATATTTTAGAGAATGCTGATTTGCAGGGGTGGGGTAAAGAAAAATTAATTCACTGATCTAGTCAAGTAGTGCTAATACTTTTATTTACTGCAATAAATCATATATACCTACCTATTATGCCAGTAGTCTTGACTACGGGACCCCTTCGAGAATTTAACACAAATGAGTCACAATATTGTGCGCACCCCCCGTAATCCTATTGTCCCCTTCGCCACTCACGCGCGTCAACACGCCACGGCCATCTTCCTCTTTCTTGCTCGCCCCCGACGAGTTAGGATGTCAAGTCACAGCGCTCCTAAAATCAGGTCTTTTTAGTATCTTTTAGGCGCGCTTTTTCGCATCTTTAAAGCAATTTTAGGTACCTATATTCTCTTAGATTATAGTACTTTTGTGTTTTAGTAGTCACTCTTGCCGATTGCAAGGGATTTTTTATTCCTTTTCTTGGCATTTATTTTTCGCTTTCACGGTCAGCCCCACGTAGATATATCTATGTGTTTGCGGGTGTTTCCGTTTGTCACCGAGCCTTTGGGTTCGGTGTTTGTTCTTACAGTTTTTGGCTGTGAAAATTTTTTGTGTGCGTATCTCCCAAATAAACCTTAGTTTTATTACCTGCATTCAGTTAAAGTATTTCATATTTGAAAAGTATACTTTATTGTCCGTTTTATTGCAGTGTTATGAATTCGGAAGAAGAAGCAGTTAGGTCGCGGAGACTTGCTTCTTCCGAAGAGGAGTCTAGCAAGACGACTCGGCCCTCCAGAACTCTCCTGAGTACTTCGGTACATGGGGGAGGGAGGAGGGCTACGGGTAAGTTGCCTAGTGGTGTTTCCCTGCAGAGTTTGCCAGTCTCTGAGCTTGCGGCTTCGGGGCGGGTGGCGTTAACTGAATCTGGAATGTCAACTCCGAGGCCCGTGGCTTCGGGGTGGGTGGCGTCGGATTCTAGTTGTTTGGATATCTCAAATCCAATCCCCCGGTCGTCAAGACCAGAGGGGGGGGGGCGGCTGTTTCCCGCACGGTAGCGTTCACTCGCTTAAATCCGTTAAGGGAGACGCGTCCCACTACTGCAGGGCAGCCCACGGGCTTAGTCCATGTTGGTCTGGGTTCTCAAACCCTAGCCCCCGGCCGATGCCATATGGGGGAACGAGTACTTCCCGGGCTGTCTACATTGCCAGCTGATAGGAATGCTCGAGCTAACAATTGTTTTCACCCGAGTGCGTGACTACTAGTGCTCTCCTATTGCCGCTCCCTAGTGGTTCAATAGCGGGTTCACACGCCTTTAGTAGTCAACGGGCACATACCGAGTCATCTCGGTCCGCCCCCGCACTCGGTGCTTGCAGCACCCAGCCCATGGCTATCGCTTCTTTTTGCTCAGCCAATATGGGTAATTTGTGCGAGACTTTGGGTTCATACCCTCAGCGCACTACTCCCTTTGAGGGAGGTGAGCATCCCTCCACGGAGGGTTCGGTTCGTGTTTCCGAAGCGGCTTTGGGGATCTGAACGAATCCGAATAAGCCCTCTAAGGAAAGGGTTTCGGCTACGACTCTTGTCGAGCCAGCCAAGAAGGCCAAGAAAAAGGCAAAAAGGGGCAAGGTTTTGCCGGCCTCTTGCCCGTCTGGCCTGGCTGACCCGGCTCGTTCCTCTCAAGCTGAAATGTTCAGCATGATCAAGGTTGGTCCCTTGTACCGGGTACTTCAATCCTTGCTTCTGTCCCTATTCCGGGGTCTGACTTTGAGACTAATCAACCTTTTGTGATTGAGTCTTCTTTGTCTGAGTCGGGTTCGCATGCGCCTCCTATTCCCGCAGCCCTCGGGGCTCCGCCGGGCGTGGAGACTTATGTTGAACCATGGGAGGGTCCGCCTGCTGCGTCCTTTGTTGGCGGTCCTTTGTCCCAATCCACTCGGGTGGAACCAGAGTGAGAGGCGGCCTCTCAAGCTTCGGTTTCTGAATCGCTTGAGCAGGCGGAGCCTCAATCGCTCACCCTGTGCGGGGTGGATTGCTTTGTTGTCTAAATATCTCCCTGAATTTCAGTCAACCCGTGCGCAGGGTTCGACTTCGCGTTGGTTCAGGCAGCAGGATTCCTCCGAGGGTATTTCTCTCGGAGGATTTTAGGCTGGAGTATGACCGCATCGAGGCTGCGCTTTTGGTTCATCAAGATCAAGACATCTTTTTCAAAGCTAAGACTCTCTCTCCGGAGATTTTAGAGGTTGATCGTCGCTTGCGGGCGACTAATCCGCTAACCTCCGTTGCTTATAGGACGGAGGATAGGCGTTGGTATAATGTTGAAAACCAGGTTAGGGCAGGTATGCGTTTGGCGGCTTTTCAAGGGTTTCTCTCCGACCTTGGGTCCATGGCGGAGGAGTTGAACGTAACTGATGGTGACAAGCTGGTTATCGATGACCTGCTGCATACTCTTTTTTGTTTACCTACCTATGACCCTCCCTCCTTCCCCTCACCTTGCAAGCAACGTGTTTCTACTTGGGGTTGCTCGCAAAAGAGGAAGATGGCCGTGGCGTGTTGACGCGCGTGAGTGGCGAAGGGGACAATAGGATTACGGGGGGTGCGCACAATATTGTGACTCATTTGTGTTAAATTCTCGAAGGGGTCCCGAAGTCAAGACTATAAGAAAATAAGAAAATCAGTGCTGATATTACAAGTTTGTAGGAATATAAAAGTAAATATATGAACTGGAATGTACATGCAAATCTTGTTTTTGTACAAGATAAGGTGTGTGACTTTTCGTGATGCGTCTTACCTCATCCGGCACATTGCTATGCCCCATGATTACACGCCATTTAACACCATGTAGAAGATCATGCAGCTAGACAGACCTGTAATATGAAATATTTGTTAGAAAGGCTATCATTATTAAATAATGCTATCCATATTTCTCAGTTATCAACATTGTTTTTGTTGTAATGTTGCAATGTTCTAAGTATAAAAATGTAAAGATACAGTCTAAGTTTGGTAATACCTTGTGGCACCAGTGCATAAGGAGTATGACTATTCCAAACTAAATGATGTCTCGACTACGTGCAGTCAAAATTTATGCCTCTGCCATTATCACAGTGAGGGAACTTGGAAGAAGGATGACCCCCCCTGCACTTGAAAATATGATGAATTTCATAACTAAGATGGCTCCTGACATGTAGCTCATGAAGATGGGATACTTGGCGTGAGGCTGTCGGATGACCACGGAGTCCCACATTACCATATCCACTTCTCGCAAAGAATGTGCCTGGCGGTGCAGGGCAGGATCTGTTAGGGCACTTGATTTTCGCCTCCATGACACCCACTGGCCTCCAAAACAAGACTGGCGTTGTAAAGAAGGAGAGCATGGATGGTAACGATGCTCTGATTGTTGTCGGAAGAGGAGGGGGGTTGAAATGCATCTCCGCCTTGAAAATCTTCCGCTTGCTCTTCAACGCTTGGAAGAAGCCTTTCGGGTCATCGCTCTTATTAAAGCCAGGGGATGTTGGGTGCGTACATGCTTTCCTCCCAGGTACTCTGCCAGCCTTATGTGAATCCCTGGAAGCTCTGGACGTCGAAGGGATGTCTTCCTGCTTGGGTGGTAATGGCTGGAGACTGCCAGCCGTTGTGACTGAGGCTTCTACACCAACTTCTTTCCTTAAGAATCAGAAGCATTTAATTACTAATTATAAATATGACATGCACTATTATTGCTATTTTGATAATTATAAGGATAATTATAATGAAGAAATTAATTATAATACAAGGCTCGACATTAGCGTTGGCCCGGCGGCCCAAGGCCACCAAAAATCGATGTCTGGGCACCATTATCTGATAAATGAACAGTTTTGGTGTCCGGATCGGGCAACCAAAATGTTTGCGTGTAAAATTGTTTTTGGGTTTTTTTTTTGGCTTTTCTCGAATGGGGCCGGGGAGAACAACTCGCATCTCATTTCAGCTAGCTGCCATGATTTGCAAACCAATTCATTCTAACAGCTACGTATACATATGCATTGCTTGACTTGATCATTGCTGAAACTGAAACATTGAAAGTCAGCTCCGGTCTTTCACCGAAAAGGATTAAAAGAGATAAGAACATGAAATATAAAAGGGCAAGATTACAGTTTTTTTTAATTAATCGAGAAGTGACTTACTTGCAAGAGAGAGGAGTTCAGCATCCTGGAGGTACGCAGGATCCATTTCGAAACTCGGGGTGGGTTTGGGGGTCTGCTGCTTTGACTTTGAGGCTTCTACTCTCCGTTTCAGAGGCTCCTTGATGATGGAGAAATCGGAAGCATACTAAAATAGTCGCTTCTTCTGCCATCTCAGCTCGGGATTGTGTTCGCCCGTGGTGAAAAAGCGACTGAGAAGCCACATGACCCATCCCACATCGTTCTCCAGCAGCCATTTGTATGTCTGTCCCTCATATTTGCTGAAGCAGATGTGCAGCTCGCCTCGCCACAGGTCATTGCCGTAATTCTTGGCCTCCTTTTCCACCTGTTGATTGTGGTAGACGTTCCGCTAACTCGCCAGCCTCAACTGAAGCCTTGAGGCGTGCCTCTCCCCTCTTGTACAGCGGGATCGAAGGATAGGCGTGGATCCTTATGTAATTTTGTGTATGAAATGTACGAATAAAACCGTTCAAAAATAAAATAGACAAATGAGGATAAATTTATGATTTTCTCTGAGATTAAAGACCTCAGCCTGACCCAAAACAACCATATATTGACGTAAAGCTTAGTAAACAAAGAATATAATTACCCTGGGTATTCATAAATTTTCGTCTCCGTTATCCATAAAAAATTTTAAAAAATGTTTGGGTCCGCTCCCGTAACAACAGAGGAAACTGCAGGGGGTCGCTAGACGTGTGATGACATGTCATGCATACAGCTCCGAGTGCGTCTACATGTTATGTCGTCATCAAATTTTCACCCCCCGCAAAGTAGCGTTCCTCAGAGACCACCAGGGCTCAACATTCGGGACGCTGTTACTCATTCCACAGGAAACAGATCTCATGAAGTTGGTTTCAATTTGTTCAGAAAATATATAGCTCCCTGTGGATGAATAAAGTGTATATTTCAAAATTCGGCCAGGCTGAGGTCTTTAAAGAAATGTTATCACAAATTTTGAACACATATTTAACATGTGTAAAGTTCACATCAATTACAAATCTTTTTTTACAATTTGATGTGAACCAGACTATTTTTCATGTAACGGTAGATCTAGTAAGTTTGTCACATATGCTATTAGTAACCATAAATTAGCCCTATATTGAACCAATCTGTGAAAATTTAAAAGAAGCTAATTTCAACTGATTTGGGTAAGTATGGGTATGGACAACTACCAAAAAAAAAGGAGTGATAGAGGTTGGGGAACTTTTTTTATTCAAGGTCAAAGGTCAATGACCTTTTTCAAAATCACTAAAATTGATATTTCAAGAAAAGAACATGGTATCTGCATGATTCTGGTGTCAAAATGCTTAGAACTAGGAAATCAAATGATGTAGAGTAATTACTGACTATAAAAATCAAATCTTGACCTCAAATTGAGGTCAAAGGTCAATGACCTTTTTCACAAAATCACTAAAAATGGTATTTCAGGAAAGAAATATGGTATATACGTGTACCTGATTTGGGTATCAAAATGCTCAGGAATACGAAAGAAAATAATTTAGAGTCATACCTATTAGATTAAAGTCTTGACCTCTAAAGCTAAGGTCAAAGAGGGTCAAAGGTTAAAATTGATGTTTTATCATATATCAACCTGGTATTAAGAAATTTATGCTACTGTTTCAAGTGTGAGCCGAGAAATCAAAGTGACTAATTCCTACTCGTTCCTAATTGTTCTGGCAACGGGAAAAATTGGTTATTCCAAAAGCAGATGATGAGGGGAAATTCTATGTCTTTGGGTCAAAGGTCTTTGACCCCTGTGTTAATCACGAAACTTAAATTGAGCAAGCATTTGGTACAGCTTATTAGTATAAAATATATTGTGTCCATAATCCTAGGTATTCATAATCCTAAAATAATTCTTTGCCAATCTTTTAACTCATTCAATCCTGATCAAGATAACGCTGGCCTCGTCAGTCTAGCTTGGCATGGGTAAATAGGGACAACCTCCCTATAGTCTACCTTGATCGACATTGCTCTGAGTTCTTGCAAAAGTAATGTTGGTATGTAAAAAATATCCTTTGCCGATCCAGCCTGAGCAGGTCAATTTAACAGAGTTTACCGATTGGCAGTAGAACCTTGTATAATTATCAACAATTTGCAGCATACAACCTGGGCTTATAACTTCTAGTAACTATTGACAACACAATAAAAATCAACGATACTTAGTCTGCGTCCTCTTTATCACTTCCAAGTTCATCATCTATGAGTTCTGTTCCATTGGAGCAATGTCCAGAGCACACCCCACATGCAGATACACATGACATACCAGCTTTCAGGCAGCTACATTTCATATTTTGACATTGTCTCTCCCCTTCTTTGCAGTTGCAGCAAATTCCTTTTAGAAGGTTGTCTGGGGCAATACTACCAGACAACATCTTCGGTCTTAGCTTTCTGTTGGAATCCAGTTCACATCCTCTTCTTTTGGGATCAAGAATAGAGGTGTCCAGATGTTTCCACACAGCGACTTGAAGATGTACGCGAAAGGAATGTTGAGCTGTTGCATCGTCCGTTGGCTGCTTGGCTGCTTGTTTCTTGAACTTCATATAGCGAGACTGTTCTAGGGGAGTACCCTCACAGCCATATGTGATTTGCATTGCAGTTAATCCAGCTGATCGAATCTCGGAGTCAGTTGAAGTGTTACTTGTGAATGCAGTGATGACACTGGCAGGAAATCTGCATTTGTAGAGAGAACATTTGGTATGTCCATGAGATCTTCTTGTCCCCTACTCTTACTTTCTTCTGAAGGTCAGCAAGATTTTTGCATTTCTTTGATGTCTTCAGGCTCTTTACCGGTGACTCATTATGAAGATCCTCATGGGCCTATCCAATGTACTAATTTATATTTCCAAGCAGACTTTGATGGTCTCTACGACATCTCTACCATAGACAGTGGGGATTGAGAAGAATTTCTCTTCAAGTATGGCTGGTCGGGAAACGACACTGTGTCATGCATTCATGGACATACCAAATATTCTCTCTACAAATGCAGATTTCCTGCCAGTGTCATCACTGCATTCACAAGTAACACTTCAACTGACTCCGAGATTCGATCAGCTGGATTAACTGCAATGCAAATCACATATGGCTGTGAGGGTACTCCCCTAGAACAGTCTCGCTATATGAAGTTCAAGAAACAAGCAGCCAAGCAGCCAACGGACGATGCAACAGCTCAACATTCCTTTCGCGTACATCTTCAAGTCGCTGTGTGGAAACATCTGGACACCTCTATTCTTGATCCCAAAGGTAGAGGATGGGAACAGGATTTCAACAGAAAGCTAAGACCGAAGATGTTGTCTGGTAGTATTGCCCCAGACAACCTTCTAAAATGAATTTGCTGCAACTGCAAAGAAGGGGAGAGACAAAGTCAAAACATGAAATGTAGCTGCCTGAAAGCTGGTATGTCATGTGTATCTGCATGTGGGGTGTGCTCTGGACATTGCTCCAATGGAACAGAACTCATAGATGATGAACTTGGAAGTGATAAAGAGGACGCAGACTAAGTATCGTTGATTTGTATGGTGTTGTCAATAGTTACGAGAAGTTATAAGCCCACGTTGTATGCTGCGAGCAGTGTTCTTCAAATTGTTGATAATTATGCAAGGTTCTACTGCCAATCGGTAAACTCTGTTAAATAGACCTGCTCAGGCTGGTTCAGCAAAGGATATTTTTTACATTCTAGTATTACTTTGGCAAGAACTCAGAGCAATGTCGATCAAGATAGAATATAGGGAGGTTGTCCCTATTTACCCATGCCAAGCTAGACGACGAGGCCAACGTTAACTTGATCAGGATTGAATGAGTTAAAAGATTGGCAAAGAATTATTTTAGGATTATGAATACCTAGGATTATGGACACAGTATATTTTATACTAATAAGCTGTACCAAATGCTTGCTCAATTTAAGTTTCGTGATTAACACAGGGGTCAATGACCTTTGACCCAAACACAAGGAATTTCACCTCATCATCTGCTTTTGGAATATAACCATTTTTTTCTGTTGTTGCCAGAACAATTAGGAACGAGTAGGAATTAGCCACTTTGATTTCTCTGCTCACACTTGAAACAGTAGCATAAATTTCTTAATAACAGGTTGATATATGATAAAACATCAATTTTGACCTGTGACCCTCTTTGACCTTAGCTTTAGAGGTCAAGACTTTAATCTAATAGTTATTAAATTATTTTCTTTCGTATTCCTGAGCATTGTGGTACCGAAATCAGGTACACGTATATACCATATTTCTTTCCTGAAATACCATTTTTAGTAATTTTGTGGAAAACGTCATTGACCTTTGACCTCGATTTTGGAGGTCAAGATTTGATGTTTATAGTCAGTAATTGCTCTACATCATTTTCTTTCCTAGTTCTAAGCATTTTGACACCAGAATCATGCATATACCACTTTCCTTTCCCGAAATAACATTTTTTGTGATTTTGAAAAATGTCATTGACCTTTGACCTTGAATAAAAAAAGTTCCCCAACCTCTATCACTCCTTCCTTTTTTTTTGGTAGTTGTCCAAACCTATACCTACCCAAATCAGTTGAAATTAGCTTCTTTTAAATTTTTTCACAGATGAACCCTAATTTCGGGATACTATATCAAAAATTTTGCAAACATATTGCACGTGAGTCTGCAATAAGGCAGTAGGTACATATCATGAAATACACTTCTTTTGCAAAACATATTACACATGAGTATGCAATAAGGCAATGAGGGTCAAAATTAACTAATTTACCCTTGTACTGCTATGATAATATCAATTTATATAGGGCAGTCACTATATAAATACATTCTACAGCGCTCTGCTGAAACTCCCATTTCTTCTGCTACAATACTTAATGCTTCCCTACACAAATAATACTTGAAAGACAGGGACAGACTTGGCATTTCTTATTGCAATGGGAAGCTGGATCCACAGTTTCATATGAAGGCAGAAACAAATATCAACTGATCAAAATGTTCACAAATTTGATTGATCCCTTCTTCGTTTCAACTCTTCATCAACCATAGTCTTAAAGTGGTCGTAACTGTCATATACCATTCCATCATATACCATTCCTACCACAAATCCTGTTTGTGGTAGGACAAAATGTAAAAAATTTCTGTTTACTACCTACAGTTTTGGGCTTTGAAGGAGTATTCCTTTTCCGAAGACCATTGCATTTTGATTTTCCACATGCAGCACATGACCAGTCATAGGATTTGTTTGGTATGGCGATGATTGGTTTCGAAGGCGGTTGAGGAGGTCGGTACTGTAGACCAGAAGTTGATTGACCTGGTAATATGACAGAATGTGATTTGGGCTGAGAAGGAACCACTACAAGAATGGGTGCCTGATGACAAGGAATTGGTAGAGTCTGTTCGGGCAATATTGCACGCAGCCCAACCATGGAAGTGGTAGCAAATGCTGCAGCGGGAGAAGATGGACCTTTATCATGGGTGGGTGTTGTCTTTTGCCGATTGTCAAAGACTAGCTTCCTCTTTTATCCTTTCCTCTTTCCAATGTCTTACTCAACCTGAGAGTAATGTATTTGAGGCCGGTTTGGGACAGGCAACGAAGTGGAAAGGGTGACAGCGTCTGGAATAGGAGCGTCTATGATAACCTTTGGCTGGGCTGTGGCAAGGATATTGGACTGCTTTTCTTGTTTTGTTATGGAAGATGTGATGCTCTTGGCATTGATATTGGGAAGCGGCATGTTTAGAGCACCAAGAATTGGATCATCATGGATTTGGTCAGCTATTTTTTTATAGCTTGCCTTGATAGATTTCGCTGCTTTAGTTGGTGAACACGTGCCAACAAGGAGATTGATTATAATGTATAACAGTCTCGATTCTTGTTATTTTGGCTGCTTGTGCATAACACATCCTGCCAAACTTGGTTTTTTGTGCTGCGCTATTTTGGGGGGAATCTGGGCCAAGACAACGTTCAAACAACGTGTACCACCATTTTGATTCATACTTTTTTACAAAGTGTACAGCAGATTTGTCATGGTTGGCAAGCTTACCAGCTGCGTCTGCTATCTTCAGCCGTCTGTCAGCAAGCTGAATTCGGACAAGTGCCAGTTCCTCAACCTGTTCAAGGCCTGGTAGATGTAGGTGGCTCCTTTTCATCATGAGCACATCCTCTAGAATTGGGCTCACTGTATCGCTGATGTGCTCCTCTTTAGTTGTGACAGCATGCGCTAGGTTAATGGCCTCGATGGGGTCTGTCGTGTTCGTTGTTTGAGTTTCCTCCTCCTCCTCTTCCTCAATCCCTTCATCCTCCGATTCTGACTCCTCTTCCTTGCACTGTTCATCTGCTGAAAAATATAAAGACAGAAAACACTGCATTCAATATGTAGATTTATATTGTATTTTTCTATTCTGCCTTGATGGTTAATACTGGATTCCTCTTCAGCTCTAAAATAAAAAGAACATTATATGGATAACCCTAAAAGGTTTGGTTTGGGGGGAAAATAGTCAAAACATGTATTTGGCCCTGCCATTTGTACAACTTTAAGTCCCCTGCCTATATAGATACTCCCTACCAAGTTTGGTTGAAATCCGCCTGTCGGTTTTGGAGAAGAAGATACAAATTTAAAATTAACGACGCACGCCGGACGGTGAGCGATCGCATAAGCTCACTTGAGCCATTCAGAACAGATGAGCTAAAATTATATATAAAATCATCTCGCCCTTTTCAATGTAATAGACTTTAACCCTGAAGTTTCAGACTGGCTGTAAGAATACTCCACGCCAAGAAGCTCTTCCTCATCAGGATCATCTTACTTTGTCGGCAAGATCATCAGGGCAACAAAGTTGGGCTCAAAGATGTTCTCTCTTCAGAACAAGAACTGTGACTGTTCATTCATTCGCTGCACTTGTTGTGGATCAATCGAAGAGGTTCTCCTTCCCTGACCTCCAGACACTTTCTTCTTCTCCATGCAGTGGTTCCATTGCGCAGCAAAGGAGAGAAGGTATAACTGTAAAGAAAGAGAAAATAGAGACAATACAATTTTCAAAGAACACTTAAATCAACAGCATGTGCTTTTTATTTTTGTGTCTTTGCTACTTGTGAATGGTCCTTGATCTAAATGAAGGTGTTGTCGTATATTGAATCAGTCTTGTGACCGAGGGTAATAATTTCAGCGCTTAGAGACTACTTATTCAGCACTATATAAGCATTGAACATTAGGATTTGTGAACTTCCACAAAATAATAATTTGAAAATAATACTAAGTATTAGGTGGCAAGGGGTGAGATGGCAAGAAGGGCGATGATCCCTGGGCCTTGACCATGTGGCTGGGAAAAATATGACTTGGCTCGTGACAAAGTACTGGTCATAGAAGTCATCATTTGCATGATTCCTTGCTGAAATTCCCTCTTAATTTGCATGTGGGCGTCCAACATCTGCATCCATTGCCCGTTTGTATCTTCAGCTTGCCTGTTCAAAGTGGAGAAGTTGTCCATCATTGCACGTTGTTCCCTTTGTGCCTCCACATTAGCAGCCTTCTGTTCATCACTGAAATCTTGCTTAACCTCAGCAAGACGCCCCTTCTTAATGTTTTTCTTGCCCTTATCAAGCAACCCTCTCTTCTGGCCCTTTCTGTTTATCTGCTGTAAATAAAAAATAAATTTCATATACATTCAAAATAAATACTAGAGATTTAATTACATTGGAATTTTAAGATAACTAACCTTACGAGTGGCACTGATGTGCTGCATGACCGGTGGGCAGTTGGAGACGTATTGCAGCAGAGTGTCCTTGGCCCATCTGGCAGGAGGGTAGCTTTCTCCGTGCTTGAAATACTGTCCCATGAGCCACTTCATGCTTTTCCCACATTACTGGCCAAGTTGAGCAACATGTTGCCCTCCCACAGATATTCTCCTCGTTCTTTCGCTGCAGCTTCTGCTGTAGAAGGGACAAGCCAGACTGAGTCTACTTTTCTTGAAGACTCCCCTAACTTCTTGTATGCCTTGGCCTCTGCCGTTGACTCGAGCAACGCCTACTTTCCCTTATACATTCTGATCTGGGGATTCACATGGGTTCGCTCATGGATTTGTAGATTCTGTTTCAGATGGAAAGACTTGTTACAATGGCAGCAGACCAGCTGCTTCTCCTTGTGCATCTTCAAATGTCGCGTTAAGTTTGCCACCAAAAGTTTGCAGTTAAATCATTCTGGATACTCGTGAGTGGGCTCCATCCTGAAATCAATTTTAACACATTTGCTTTTATTCATTATTTCACGCAGTTAAGCGGGCATCGTTACGCATACACGGCAAGTTCCGCTGGAATTCCAAATTTCAGCGGCTTCAAAAATTACATACCGGTAATATCATTTAATCTTGACAAAGCAATCATTAACTTAGTGTTACACTTCCACAGGCCCCAACTTGTATAATAACAGCCAAGAGCACCACAAGAAATAAAGTCATATGACCAAATGTGAAATATTACGTTTCAAAGTGACAAATCAGTTCGAAGATTTGGACGAAGCATCTTTCGTACTGTCGCAGGTGACACGTCATCGCACGTCATACTTGTAGTTGAGTTGTGAATGGGCCGTAGAATCAGGAATCTACTCAACTTCACTCAACATTGAGCTGTGAGTTGAGTTTTGATTGGTTGAAAGTAAAATCGGTAGAGCCTCGCAGGGAAGATTGCCTGGGAATGGGCCATGACCCCGCGGAGGTCCTTTCGTCAATCCGACAGTTGACAGTATCTCCCCAGTCGTGCTGAGGATGGAGGCCCGGTACGTACACATCTTCTCCATCTCCATTAGAAGATAGTCTCTCCGAACGGTCCTGGGAGATGGTATCCGAGAAGATGGAATGGGAGGTGTATACTGGTATGTGGTGAAGGGCAATATGTGGAGAGGGGGTGGATGGAACTCCATCTTGTTCTTCAGGAATGCCCTTGTCCATTTCTGGCCCTTGCCAGAAACATATTTCTGTGGCTCCTCAAAGATTCCATGAGGTCCATCAGACTTGAGCCACTTCAAGTTCGGCAGGTACAAGTGGTCATCCCATGCCTTCTGCCAGCCTTCTACGACATCAGCAGCATCATGACTTGATGAAGCAGTAGCGGATGAAGTGGATGGCACCTCGGAAACCAGCTTATCCATTGAAGTGACAGACGTGTCAACTGGTACTTGCGAGTCATGGAGAACATTTTCTGAAAATAAGATTGAGAAAATTATCAAAGTAGTCCTGACAGATCTGAAAATGTAACCATTTTTCATCCCCAACAGTCTTTTTCATTTATTTGCACAGCATTTGTTTAGTTTTAATTTTTGCTCAAGTGAATGTGTCATGAGATTTATCATGTACGCATTTACTGTTTTTGTTTTTTCAATTTTGGAAGCCTTGATACTGAACCACGTGCTTGAATAAGTTGAAGTTGCTACCAATGTTGACATTCAAGTACAATTTACAGAGTACAACTTACCTGCAAAATCCCAGAGTTCAGCATCCTCAATGAATTCCTCTGGCACTCCATCTTTTGCCTTTTTCTTCATTTCAAGCCTCTGAATATTAAAAAGAAAATATATATCAATGTACAAGTTTGTCTTTCTGTTTGTCTTCACTTTCTAGTTATGTGAGGGAAAAGTATGTCAAAATAATTGATAAATTAAAGTTCATTAAATTTAAGAAACAAACTGTGCATTACGTAAGCGATAATGATTTCATTTGAAAATCAAAATGGAAATGCATTTCTTTTAAATCTAGTTGCCAGTCTTCCGGGTAAGGATGCAAATTGTTCATCTTTTAACCATGGTGTCATGATTCTGATTAACATAAGTTAAACAAAAAAACAAAGAAAACAGTATTGTACTTTATGATTAAACAAGTTTTTCTGAATGTTCTAGCAACTTACCTTGAGTGTTTCATCCAGGTGGTGCATCACTGGTGGGAAGTGCTGCACATAGTCCAGGAGGGTGTTCTTGGCCCATTTTGCTAGAGGGTAACTCTCACCTTGGTCCCAGTACTGGCCCATCAGCCAGTTGATGTACCCCACATCATTCTCCACCAGCCATGTCATACTCTTGCCTGCGTACTGTCCAAAGTTCAGTATAACATTTCCCTCCCACAGAAACTCTCCCTTCTTTGCCGCTGCTTCGGCTGATTCGGGCTGCAGCCAAGTGTCTTGACCTTCTCTTCTAGCTTTTGTAAACCTTTGTTTCTGGCATCGAGTCCAACAGAGCTTCTTGCCCATTCTTGTACAGCCTTATGTTGGGGTACATATGAGTCTGAAAATGCCTGTCCAAATTCTGCTTTAAAGTAAATGTTTTAGGGGAGGATGGGTATTTGAACTCCTTCTCCAAATGGGTCTTCATGTGCCTCGTCAGATTGGATTTGACAGTGAATTTACGGTTGCATACAGTGCACTCAAAGTTGGCCTCCATCCTGACGTGTTTATAAAAACATAACCAAGATTTAGTTCACGTACAGCATGCAATTCTCCCTATCACATATAGCTCTCCGAATCTGAACGCATGCGGCGCACTATTTATTTGGGCCCAGATTCTTGGAACAGCTACTTCCGGTAAAATTTGCGCGAGTAATAGAAGTGTACATCGTTCTACGGTAAACTTTGTGAGTCGCTTGTGTCATAATCTTTCATTTAATTTTGCGAATAAAAACATTTTATATATATTTTTTTCATATCAGCACTTCTATATTTACATGGGTTTCTTTTGCATAGAAGATGTATTAATATTGCAAATATTCGGCGACAATCGTAGTGGAAGATTACTATAGGTCGATATTACAGCAAGATCAAGATGGCGCGCGCTTTATGCCAGAAGTAGGCGTGCCAAAGCCAAAGTGCGTGATATCGGTATCGCAAGGTGATATCGCTTGATATCTGATATCTGCTATATGCGATAGGGAGAATTAACATTCATGTTATCTATTATGCATAACAGTACTGGACGTATTAAAAATCTACACTGTTAGCTGTATGGGGAGGAGCGAGGGGAAACTCGGCAAGTTCCAGCACCCGCGATCTACGAACACTTTCTCGTGCGTTGAGAAACTTAAGAAAATTAGCAAAATTCATGATCTACTCACCAATTTCATTGTCAGATTATATGCGCTATCACTTTACAATCCAATCCAGTTAAATACAATTCCTCAAAACACTTAACGAAAAAGAGACAGTTTTATAACTCCTTTGTTAAATCCTTCCAAGTTTTAATTTCATGAATGGAAAGGTTGACATCGTGAATAATTGATGAGCCTTCCTCAACAGAGACCGTTGATTCGTCGGTTGAGCACGTCGATTCGTCGGTTGAGCACGTCTGACTCCTTAACGCAGGCTGGATGCTGCTCAACAGAGCAATTTCATTGGTCTGTTGAGCAAAACCTTTCCTCAACAGAGCAATTCGATTGGTTCGTTGTGCAGGCTGTTGGACCTCCGGTGGGTAAACGCCTGGGAATGGCGAACGACCCCGCCAGGTACAAATCGAGTTGAGGAAAAGGTGATCGAAATGGTGATCAGAGGCCCTGTTAAAGCGCCCTCTTGCGGCACCAAATGTAATAACTATCGTCTGCTACCGTAACATCGTCTGCTTGTGCCTGAACTTCAGTGTGCATGTTTGTTTTGTTTTGTATTAGGTTTGTTATCACATTTTTTTTGTTCTTGTCTCTTGTTCATTTTTTTTTTTTGGTATGTGGCCATATATTTTTCAGCAAAACCATGAAAGAAACCAAACAATATGAAGAAACCAGTAACACAAATCAAAACAGAAATGGCCATAAACACACAAAATACAGAACCGTGCATATTAACACACGAACATGTACATACCCACAAACATGCACACACAAACGCAAACATGCACACACAAACGCAAACATGCATGCACAAACACAAACATGCACAGACACGTTTACATGGCTTTACTTCCGAGGACAACTATTGTTCCTCTATTGTTACTCGTCCTCGGACAGTCGACGGAATAAGGCGTAAATTCATTGTTCAACGTTCAAGGACTATTGTCCGCCTTCCGAGGACCATTGTCATGATTTTTTGTTTGTTCTCTGTCCGAAAATGTCCTCGGACATAATGCTAAACACGCCCACACATACATACACGCACACATACAATCTCAGTCAATCGTCTGAAATGAAAACAAATTCTCCAAACAATATTTGCCTTGATTTTTCTTTTTGTATTTGTATTTGAGAATACATTTTGAATCAAGTACTGTATAAAATACATCTGAAATAAGTTCCTTTTTCTTCACTCATAAATGCAATTTAAAGGTGATATATAAAAAAAAATCCATAACAATATCATACAGCAGTAAAAACACTCTAAAAGATCCTTCATAGGCACACATTGAGGGATTTTCATTTTTTTTTTACAGTATTTACCTGTTTTATCAAAGTGTCAGTTGTGCAACATCCCACACATGGCATTGTACATGAAATAAAAGCAAATTTTTTGCTAGTGAACCAAATGTTCCACAAAGCACCCATTAGCTAATCCTGTAGTAAGTCAATACTAAAAACAGTGTAAAATACCAAATGCTCGTTTTTCAGGTACTGCACAATAAAGCATATAAATCCATGAAAGTTTCATTTGCATATCACACATTCTGAATTAAAGAACGAAAACTTATGCTAGGGTACTCCTCCTCCTCTTCTCCAACTCCTCATCCCCACCCGCTTGAAATGTTCATAGTCATTATAAACTGCCTCAAATCCTGGTGGTGTTGACCTATTGGTCGTAGGACAAAAGGTGAAAATTCTGTTTACTTTCTAGTGTTTTGGCTTTGGAGGGTGTGTACCTCTTCCTGCGTCCTCCACATTTTGACACTTGATGCACACGGTTGCAAGGAAAGTTTGGGCTGCTGAATTTTGGGGTTAGGGGGTGGTGGTGGTGGTGGTGGGGGGGTTCTGAATTTGAAAATGCTGCTTGTTGAGGGCTGAACAAACGTTGCCGAGGGCTCACTGGGTTGAGAAGGCACAACAAGCAGGTTGGGAGCGCTAGAATCGCGCTGAGGTCGTGGTTGAATTGAGGGTTTGGGCTGAAGATTACTCTTTGAAGATGTTGAACTGGAAGGAGGAGGAGATGGATCAGCTGCGGGAACGTCAAACTCTAATCTGCGCTTCTGCCCTCTCCTCTTAGCAGTGTCATACTCCATGTGCGGATATTTGATTTGTGGTCGGTTTGGTGAAGGCAGTGATGATGGCAGGGTGTCAGCTTCTGGTATTGGATCGTCAGACACGACTGTTCTCTGGCTCCGGGACTTTGGCACAGTAGTGGAGGTAATTGGCCCTCTTCTCTTCATGCCCTATGAATGATGAAATGCTCTTTGCATTGATGTTGGGAAGCGGAATGCTGAAATTGCACAAGACTCGATCATCGCGTATGCGGTCGAAAATGCGTTTGTACATGCCCTTGATGACGGCAGGTTTAGATGGTAATGAGATCTTGGAGACGTTTGACCGGTTCTTGATCATCTCGATGCAGATGTAGAGCAAGCGTGATTCATCAGTGATTTTGGCAGCTTGGCAGG
This sequence comes from Heliocidaris erythrogramma, assembly GCA_025617745.1. Lineage (NCBI taxonomy): Eukaryota > Metazoa > Echinodermata > Echinoidea > Camarodonta > Echinometridae > Heliocidaris > Heliocidaris erythrogramma. Next base: position 34,776,068 of record CM046873.1, on the reverse strand, counting down.
ATACTTCAACTGGTGTGAGGAGCACTCAGTTGCTCCCCGTTCTGCCTCTCTGAGTGCAGTAGCGGATTTTCTTATTCACCTTTTTGACCGGGGCCTTTCTCTGTCCACCATCCGGGGCTACCGTTGGCGGTGGTCCACAAGGGTTTCAGGGACAGTTCCAGCATTTCTAATGCTCCGGATTTGTCCAGACTCTTCCGTTCCTTTTATCTCAAGAGACCTCCATCTCGGAAGTTGTTGCCCGCCTGGAGTCTTCCTTTGGTGCTGAAGGCGCTTAGCCTGGCCCCTTTTGGGCCCATGGCTACATGGCTACGGCGTCGCTGAGGGACCTGTCTATAAAGACAGCGTTTCTTTTGGCCATTGCTTTTGGTCAAAGGCGGAGTGCCCTGCAGGCATTGTCCATTGCCGCTGGGCATATCCGCTGGGAACGAGGCGGTGTACGCTTGATCCCTAAGGCTTCCTAATAATTAATAATTTCTTGGTACTACAAAATTTCAGTATGGCACCAAAAAGGGACATGATAACCTGAAGAGTGCAGGTCGAAAAGCTTCGTTATCACGCAGGTATATAACAAATTACTTGAAATCAACTATATTATACTCCATGAACCCGGACGCAACCCAGAAGTTGTAATTTCAGAACAATCGCAAAGCTTGGACGAACTCCTCGTCTGCACAGAAGGGGGTCGTGCGATTGAATGTAGGCGGCTTCCAGAAAGCGTAAATGCGCTGCGCTTCTGGCCCAGGACATAATTGAGAATTGATCATCGGCATAGCTTTGTGCGCAAGCTGGATTGTTCAGCAAGTGGAGACCAATCGCTGAATCGCATTTGGCTATCTTTGGTCTGTTAGCGGGCATTTCAGATTTGCAGGCACGGACGGGCTGCGTGCGCTGAATGGTTGTACGGTTCCGAATAGTCGAGGGGACGTTATACATGTAATGCGATCAGCCAACCGCTGGGAAGTACGGCCCACGTACCTGGCATCGCACCAGCACTGAAATTGGTAAATAACATTACTCAAGTGGGGGTGGGTAGTACATCCTTGCTAGTTGACGGTAGCGTCCTGTGTGTAGAAAACACAATGCGTGTCGAAACCGCGTAATAACAACGTGACACTGCGTGTTTGATCTGACTGGCGTATTTGTTAGATACCTTACCCCTCCAGGGTAGTTTGAGATACACAGGGCATTTGACAGGTCAAATCTGGTGTCGGATTTGGATTGTGCCTCCAGCGTCCGTGTTATGGTGAGAGATATAACATGCTCAGGGTAACCATTGTCAATGAGAATAGTTTTGATTTTCTCGATTTCGGGAGCTAATCCTAAGGGCGCGGCACACTAAGTTTCTAATGAGCCCAATCTTTGTATGAATTTGCACTGTACGAGTCCCATCTCGTGTATTGCCCGGTGAATGTGGGCTTGCGGTAGACTGAAGTGATAAATTTCCCATCACTTCTCTCCACGAGAACGTCGAGAAATGGGAGAGCATCGGACAGTTCAATTTCACATGTGAATTTCAGCGCGGGATGGAGCCGGTTCAGTTGTGTACCGCGCCCTTGGGATTTGCTCTGAGTGCAAATTAGCTCCCGAAATCGCGAAAATCAGAACTATTCTCCTTGACAATGGTACCCTGAGCATGTTTTATCTTGCACCATAACAGTCAGTCACAAATGAGTTTTCCATATTCAGGATTATGTAACCTTCAGAATAATTTGAGTATGGAAAACTCATTTGAGGCATATTGGACAGTAGCTAAGTATAAAGGGATACACAACTGTAATTGTAATTATTTATTGTACTGATTTATTGCTTTCTTATAATTCTTCACTCCTTTTTTTTTCAATCAATAAAATTTGCTTATATTATTAAAAATATGAAGCACATAAATCTGTAAAACTTAACAAATTTGACTGTGTCTCCTGTAAGCCACTGCCCTTAAACCAGAAATATTTAAAAATTTACTTCTGTGTCCTTTAAACTAATTACTCCACAAATCATCTTCCTACAAAGATCTCATCAAGTATGAAGTTCATGCCTCAAGTGGCTCTTGAGCTATTTAGTGAGAAGGCCAATACCTGGCATTTCGTAAGATGACCTTTTCGACACTTAAGTTGAAATCTGTGATCATTGAACTTTTACGAATCTAATTCCAAATTTTATCAGATCGCCTTCCTATGTACTGTCATGTTTGAAGTTCATATCTTCTTTAGATATCATGATCACAAGGTTACCTAGAACGACCTGTGGTCCGTGCTTGAGTTATCTTAGGGGGCCTTAAGTCCCTGATTAGCTATACATATAACATACCTTGTAAGAGCAGATAAGATGGCACATTAGATGGGGTAGGCGATCCGTACCATCTACCATACAGAAAGTTCGTCCAAAACATCCAAAAGAAAGTAAATTGCATACACAAATATCATTCGTTTTTAAGTCCTTTTAAAAGTATTTTCTACTCATGAAATGTTATGTACTATGGATATTAAACTCGAACAAAATGAAAGCTCAAAACATGCACTCTGTTTTACAAAGGAAAATGTTACACATAAGTAAACCGGGTGCTGGGGCCTATGGTGGATACTCATCTGCTGTAAGTCATCGGTTGGACTCTCGCTCCTCCCACAACAGATCATACACGTGGTATTTTATCACAATGGTCGGTGGTTGGTGTCTGGTACTTCTCGGCTAGTCATTGGGAGTGGCTCGGTTCTAGCTCTCGCCCAGTTGGCTAGTAACTCTGGGATCTACTTGAGAAGTAAGTCCATGGTGGAAAGAAACTGCCTTTTATACTATTTTATGATCTATATGAATGGACATTGAATAAAGTGTATACAATACCAATCATTGTGATCTGAATTTCAGAAGTTAAGACTTTCATATACATGTATAACAACAGTCAAAATTTTTAACTTTGTATCTATTAATGTCAGACACTTATATGACACTGTTGTGTTGATAGTGTCGTTAAACTTTTAACAATCAATCACAAGGTTACCTAGAATTTCATAAGTTGACTGCTGTAACCCTTGACCTTTGACCGAGCTTCACCTAAATATAGTCAAATCGTATATATCATTATCAACTTTGAAATTCATATCTCAACTGGCTGTTGAAATATTACAATTTTGGGAAAGCGGGACGGGTATATGGATAATCGGGCAACCCCAAACGGCGGAAGCATAGAAAAAAAATTCTACAAATTGTGGGGTGAAAAACATTTGCCCATATATAAGGTTACAAATTCAAATTCAAATTGTCTTTTACAGGGAACTGGCTAAAATGCTCCGTCAGGGAGTGGAGAGTAAGCATGCAGTATTTACTGCAATAAATCATATATACCTATTATGCCAGTAGTCTTGACTACGGGACCCCTTCGAGAATTTAACACAAATGAGTCACAATATTGTGCGCACCCCCCGTAATCCTATTGTCCCCTTCGCCACTCACGCGCGTCAACACGCTACGGCCATCTTCCTCTTTCTTGCTCGCCCCCGACGAGATAGGACGTATAGTCACAGGTCGTATAGTATCTTTTAGGTGCGCTTTTTCGCACATTTAAAGCACTTTTAGGTATGGTACCTATATTCGCTTAGATTATAGTACTGTGTGTTTTAGTAGTCACTTTTGCCGATTGCAAGGGATTTTTGATATCCTTTTCTTGGCATTTATTTTTCCCTTTCACGGTCAGCCCCACGTAGATATTTCTGTGTGTTTGCGGGTGTTTCCGTTTGTCACCGAGCCTTTGGGTTCCGTGTTTGTTCTTACGGTTTTTTGGCTGTCAAAATCTTTTGTGCGTATCTCCCAAATAAATTTTACTCTTATTTTACTGCATTCAGTTGAAGTATTTCTTATTTTGAAAGTATACTTTATTGTCTGTTTTATTGCAGTGGTATGAATTCGGAAGAAGAAGCAGTTAGGTCACGGAGACCTGCTTCTTCCGAAGAGTCGTCTAGCAAGACGACTCAGCCTTCCAGAACTCTCCCGAGTACTTCGGTTCATGGGAATGCTCGAGCTAACAATTATGGACGCTCTTCGGAGCAACAGGCGTTTTCACCCGAGTGCGTGACTACTAGTGCTCCCCTATTGCCGCTCTCTAGCGGTCCAATAGCGGGTTCACACGCCTTTAGTAGTCATCGGGCACATACCGAGTCATCTCGGTCTGCCCCCGCACTGGGTGCTTTTAGCTCCCAACCCATGGCTACTGCATCTTCTTGCTTAGCCAATATGGGTGATTTGGGCGATTCTTTGGGCTTACGCCCTGAGCGCTCTAATCCCTTTAAGGGAAGTGAACGTCCCTCCGCGGAGGGTTCGGTTCGTGTTTCCGAAGCGGCTTCGTAGATCGAACGAATCCGATTAAGCGTTCTACATTGCCAGCTGATGGGAATGCTCGAGCTAACAATTATGGGCGCTCTTCGGAGCAACAGTGCGTGACTACTTAGTAGTCGATGGGCAAATACCGAGTCATCTCGGTTCGCCCTTGCACTGAGTGCGAAACTACTAGTGCGAAACTACTAGTGCTCTCCTATTGCCGCTCTCTAGTGGTTCAATAGCGAGTTCACATGCCTTAGTAGCCTATGGGCACATACCGAGTCATCTCGGTCTGCCCTCGCATTGGGTGCTTTCAGCACCCGGCTCAGACTTTGGGTTGAATACCCATAAGTGCGGTCACCAGAGCGAGTGATTACTTCTGGTTTGACCTGAGGTCACGATTACTAGTGCTCTCCTATTGTTGCCCACGGGCGGAACAATAAAGAGTTCACATACTATTAGTAGTCAGTGGGCGTATACTGGGATCTTGTCCCAGTCTGCCCTCGCACCGGGTTATTGAATAGCCCCTGGCTGACGCCGTATGGGGGAACGAGTGCTACCCGGGCTGTTGCTTGGCCAGCTGATGGGTAGACTTGAGCTCATTTTATGGGCGCTCCACGGAGCAACAGGTGTGCTGACCTGTGTGTGTGACTGCTAGTGCTCTCCTATTGCCGCTCTCTAGTGGTTCAATAGCGAGTTCACATGCCTTTAGTAGTCGGTGGGCAAATGCCGGGTCATCCCGGTCCGCCCTTGCACTGGGCGCCTTGGCGCCCGGCCCATGGCTGTTGCATCTTCTTGCTCAGCCGATATGGGTAATTGGTGCGCGTCTTTGGGTTCAATACCCTCGACGCACTTCTCCCATAAAGGGAGGTGAGCGTCCCTCAGCGGAGGGTTCGGTTCGTGTTCCCGAAGGGCTTCGGGGATCCGAACGAAACCGAATAAACGCTCTGAAAAGCGGGTTTCGACTTAGGCTCTTTTTGAGCCAATCAGAAGCCTAGGGAAGGGGCTAAAAGAGGCAAGGCTTTGCCTGCCTCTTGCCCATCGGGTTTAGCTAACCCTCTGGTCTCTCAAGCTGTTCGGTGTGAGATGGGCTTTGCCCAGACTCAGGGTTGGTCCCTTGTACCAGGCATCACATCCCCTGCTTTTGTCCCTTTTTTGGGTCGGATATCGAGACTAATTAGCCTTTTATGGTTTATTCTTCTTTGTCTGTGACGGGATCACATGCGCCTCCTATTCTCGCAGCCTCGGGGCTCCGTCGGGTGAGGAGGCTTATGGCGGTTCATGCGTGAATCCGACTGTTTCGGCCTTTGTTCGTGATCCTTTGTCACGATCATTTCAGGCGGAACCAGTTTTGGAAGCGGCCTCTCGAGCTTCGGTTTCCGAATCGCTGGGGCAGGCAGAGCCTTAGTCGCTCTCCCTTTGTGGGGTAGAAGCGATTGCTTTGTTCTAACACTTTCCCTGACTTTCAGTCAGCCCGCGCGCAGGGTTCGACTTTGCTTGGGTTCAGGCAGCGGGATTCCTCCGAGGGTATTTCTCTTGCGGAGGATTTCAAGCTGGATTATGGACGCATTGAAGCGGTGCTTCTTTTAAGCGTCATGTTTGGTTTGCAGTGGTCATAGTTTTCCACTGCAGCTGCCTCGGTCATGTACCGTCGCAGAGTCTTGGTTCTTACGGCCCTTTGGGTTAAGGAGTCGGACATCGCACTGCTTCTCTCGGATGTTCCGTCTCGGGTCCTTTGCTTTTGGCGACGCGCGATGACAGGTCTCTGTCTTGTTTACATGCTCATCCTAAGTCGATGCGAGCCTCTGTCCGCGTCTTGGTTGGTGGCTGTCTTCGTTCCTTTCTCCCCGCTTGGGAGGCCATCTCCGGGGACGCTTTTGTTCTCTTTGACGGACGAGACGGATTCTTTATAGATCTGGCTGTCTTTTTCCCTTTCTCCGACTTTTGTTATTCCCAAGCGCTCGGGAAAACTTCAGTCCATTTTCGGATGGAGACTCTCGCCTCCATTCTCCCGTTGATCAAGAGGAAGGACTACGCGGTCTTGATAGTTTTCTAAGATGCGTATTTCCACTTTCCCATTCATCGCGCTTCGCGCGATCTTCTGGGGTTTTCCTTCCTCTCAGAGACTTATCGCTTTCGCACTCTTCCCTTCGGGCTGCGCCCAGTCCCTCGGGTTTTTACTCAGGTTGTAGCCGTGCTGGCAGCCTCTCTGAGGCGACGCGGCCTTCGGCTATTTTTGCTACCTGGACGATTGGCTTCTCCTAGCGGAGTCACTTGACTGCTTGGCCCCTGTCGGGGAATCTGCAAGACAGTCGGGTCTCTGTGATAGAGCCGCGGAATTTTTATTGTCCAGTCGTAGAGTTTCTACTAGGGAGATTTATAATTCCCGTCTTTCGGTCTTTTTCCTTTGGCGTAAAGAGCGAAATCAAACCCCTTATCGGCTCCTATTGGTTCAATCGCGGATTTTCTAATCTCGCTATTTGACAAAGGGAGATCCATCTCTACTATCCGAGGCTACCGTTCGGAACGATCGGGGCCATTCATTCGGGTTTCTCAGATGGTTCGGAGATTTCCAATTCCCCGCGGTTAAGTGGTGTGATTCGGTCGTTCTTTTTGAAGCGACCTCCTTGTTCTAGGTTAGTGCCGTCTTGGAGTCTGCCTAAGGTCGTGGAGACCTCTTTTCGAACTGTTGGGTGAAGCTCGCTTCATCATCTTACGGTTAAGACGCTCCTTTTGGTAGCTTTTGCCTCTGGGCAGAGGCGCAGTACTCTTCATGCTCTCTGCCTTACTCCTGGTCATGTTCGCTGGGAGAGAAAAGGCGTTAGATTGATTCCTAAGGCTTCTTTTATTGCCAAGAATCAGACAACTGCCTCTGGCCCTGTTGAGATTTTTTCTTTGTCTGCTTTCTGGGTTTTCGTCAGTGCGCGAGGACAAAGTTTGGTGTCCTGTTAGGGCTCTCAAATGGTATATTGATAAGACTAAGTCTTATCGTAAGGATGATCAGTTGTTCCTGATCACTAGAGAGCCTTTTTCTCCTGCTTCTCTTGATTCCATTTCTAGATGGATTGTCGAGGCTATTAGGGCTGCTGGCACAGGGGCTCTTTTTTCCGACAGTAAGCCTCGTGCTCATGACACTCGTAGTGTCAGCACTTCTTGGGCTCTGTTTCAAGGTGTGGCGCTTGATATTTTGAAGGCTGCTTATTGGCGTTCGCCCAATTCCCTCATTTTCTTGCTACCTTAGGGATGTTCCCGCAGGTGAGGGTATGTTTGCGTCAGCCACCTTGAAGGCCGCTGTGTCTTTGTATTCTTCGCTGTAATCCTATTTCCTTCTGCTCGAAACATGCCTCCCGGTCTTTGAGTTGGCGCTGGTCTGGCATAATAGGTAGGTATATATGATTTATTGCAGTAAATTTGTAAAATCAGCACTGATTTTCTTATTTACTATATAAATCTATATACCTACCTATGACCCTCCCTCCTTCCCCTCACCTTGCAAGCAACATGTTTCTACTTGGGATTGCTCGCAAAAGAGGAAGATGGCCGTAGCGTGTTGACGCGCGTGAGTGGCGAAGGGGACAATAGGATTACGGGGGGTGCGCACATTTAAAAAGAATTGTTTGTTTTGTTGTTGTTTTTTTTGTTGTTTCTTTTCAATGCATGAAGGCAGATATTCCCATGTGCAATATCAACTCTCTATTAGATGTTTTGCATGATCAACAATTGAGGGGGGGGGGGGGGGGGGGGGCGGAAAGGAAAACAAATAAATATTGCAGCCGTTTGTCACACACCCCCACCCCCTCTCTCTCACGCACTCTACAATTATGTAACTCATTACAAAGCTACCAGCCAATCGAGTATTAAAGGAAACTAGCATTGTGGTTGGTCGATTTTAAAAAAATAGTATGGGGTATAATGGGTGTTTAAACTCGGTGTTTGATGGTGCATTGTACAGTTGAATTTCTCATCCATCTCATCCAACTTTTAAAACAAAAATGTAATACCAGGGGAAATCTCCCTCCCTTAATACTCGATTGGTAGCTTTGTAACGAGTTGCATAATTGTAGATTGCGTGAGGGAGAGGGGTGGGGTGTGTGACAAACGGCTGGAATATTTGTTTTCCTTCCCGCCCCCCCTTAATTGTTGATCATGCAAAACATCTAATAGAGAGTTGATATTGCACATGGGAATACCTGCGTTCATGCATTGAAGAAAAAACACCAAAAAACAACAAACAAAAAACAAAATCAAACAATTCTTTTTAAATGATAATTTACTGCAATAAATCATATATACCTACCTATTATGCCTGTAGTCTTGACTACGGGACCCCTTCGAGAATTTAACACACATGAGTCACAATATTGTGCGCACCCCCCGTAATCCTATTGTCCCCTTCGCCACTCACGCGCGTCAACACGCTACGGCCATCTTCCTCTTTCTTGCTCGCCCCCGACGAGATAGGACGTATAGTCACAGCGCTCCTGAAATCAGGTCGTATAGTATCTTTTAGGTGCGCTTTTTCGCACATTTAAAGCACTTTTAGGTACCTATATCGCTTAGATTATAGTACTTTGTGTTTTAGTAGTCACTCTTGCCGATTGCAAGGGATTTTTGTTTCCCTTTCTTGGCATTTATTTTTCTCTTTCACGGTCAGCCCCACGTAGATATTTCTGTGTGTTTGCGGGTGTTTCCGTTTGTCACCGAGCCTTTGGGTTCGGTGTTTGTTCTTACGGTTTTTTGGCTGTGAAAATTCTTTTGTGCGTGTCTCCCCAAATAAAATTTACCCTTATTTTACTGCATTCAGTTGAAGTATTTCTTATTTTGAAAAGTATACTTTATTGTCTGTTTTATTGCAGTGGTATGGATTCGGAAGAAGAAGCAGCTAGGTCAAGGAGACCTGCTTCTTCCGAAGAGTCGTCTAGCAAGACGACTCGGCCTTCCAGAACTCTCCAGAGTACTTCGGTACATGGGGGAGGGAGGAGGGCTAAGGGTAAGTTGCCTAGTGGTGTTTCCTTGCAGAGTTTGCCAGTCTCGGAGCTTGCGGCTTCGGGACGGGTGGCGTTAACTGAATCGGGATTGTCAACTCCGAAGCCCGTGGTTTCGGGGTGGGTGGCGTCAGATTCTAGTGGTTTGGATATCTAACGATTCCAATCCCCCGGTCGCTGAGACCAGAGGGGGGGGCGGTTGTTTCCCGTACGGTAGCGTTCACTCGCTCTGATCCGTTAGGGGAGACGCGCCCCACTACTGCAGGGCAACCCACGGGCTTAGTCCATGTTGGTCTGGGTTCTCAAACCCTAGCCCCCGGCAAACGCCATATGGGGGAACAAGTACTTCCTGGGCTGTCTACATTGCCAGCTAATGGGAATGCTCGAGCTAACGATTATGGACGCTCTTCGGAGCAACAGGTGTTTTCACCCGAGTGCGTGACTACTAGTGCTCCCCTATTGCTGCTTTCGAGCGGTCCAATAGCGGGTTCACACGCCTTTAGTAGTCATCGGGCACATACCGAGTCATCTCGGTCTGCCCACGCACTGGGAGCTTTTAGCTCCCAACCCATGGCTACTGCATCTTCTTGCTTAGCCAATATGGGTGATTTGGGCGATTCTCTAGGCTTACGCCATGAGCGCTCCAATCCCTTTTTGGGAAGTGAACGTCCCTCCGCGGAGGGATCGGTTCGTGTTTCCGAAGTGGCTTCGGAGATCCGAATGAATCCGATTAAGCGTTCTAACAAAAGGGTTTCGGCTACGACTCTTGTCGAGCCAGCCAAGTATTGGTTGGTGGCTGTCTTCGTTCCTTTCTCCCCGCTTGGGAGGCCATCTCCGGGGACGCTTTTGTTCTCTTTGACGGACGAGACGGATTCTTCATAGATCTGTCCGCCCCGCTCCCCGGAGGTGATATAGGAACTCGGTCACCTCACAGGCTGTCTTTTCCCTTTCTCCGACTTTTGTTATTCCCAAGCGCTTGGGAAAACTTCAGTACATTTTCGGATGGAGACTCTCGCCTCCATTCTCCCGTTGATCAAGAGGAAGGACTACGCGGTCTTGATAGTTTTCGAAGATGCGTATTTCCACTTTCCCGTTCATCGCGCTTTGCGCGATCTTCTGGGGTGTTTCTTCCTCTCAGAGACTTATCGTTTTCGCACTCTTCCCTTCGGGCTGTGCCCAGTCCCTCGGGTTCTTACTCAGGTTGTAGCCGTGCTGGCAGCCTCTCTGAGGCGATGCGGCCTTCGGCTATTTTTGCTACCTGGACGATTGGCTTCTCCTAGCGGAGTTGCGCGATTGTTTGTTGGACGAGACTAGTTTGCTCGTCAATCTTACTCAAGACTTAGGTTTCCTAATAAATTGGGAAAAGTCAGAGTTAGTTCCCACTCGCAGCCCAGTTTTTCTGGGGCGGTGTTAGACATAAGGAATCAGTTGGCTCGGCCCAGTCGAGAAAGGATTCTCACCATTGTCTCTGCAGCTCGCAAGCTCTTGCTGGCCAGAAGAGTCTCGGCCAGACAGTGGCTTCAGTTTCTAGGTTATCTAGCCAGTCTAGTCGATGTTTTAGAGGACTGCTGGCTCCTCATGAGACCCTTTCAGAGACATCTCCTCAGGTTCTTCAAGCCGGGAAAAGACTCTTTTGGTCTGGATTCCAGTACCAGTAAGGATCAAGTCTCTTCTCTCTTGTTGGACGAGCGAGGTGTTTCTCGCGCGAGGCAGGTCCTTCTCTGCCCCTCTTCCGTCGATATCGTTTTCGACGGAGGACACTGCAACGGCAGCACGGTTGCGGGGGATTGGTCTCATCTTGGGACTCTTCCTCATATCAATGTCCTGGAGTTTATGGCAGTTCTGTTGACCTTGCTCCATTTCAGAAGTCGACTTCTCAGTCGTTCGGTTCTGATTCTCACGGACAATGTTACTGTGGCGGCATATATCAATCGGCAGGGAGGCACTCGTTCGGTTGCCCTGAATGCCCTAGCAGCTCAGCTGTGGAGGTGGTGTCGTCGCATGGCAATCACACCCGTGGCCTCTTTCATCCCTGGTCGGGAAAACCTCATTGCGGATTTTCTGTCTCGGGGCAGGTATCTTCCATCGGAATGGACGCTCCATCCGGAGGTATTTTGCCGCATTCGCAGTTGCCTAGGTCCACTGGAAGTGGATCTATTTGCGTCGGTGCTAAATCACCAGCTGCCGAAGTATTGCTCCTGTGTTCGCGATCAGGGAGCATGGGCTCTCGATGCTTTCTCCCTCAGCTGGGAGAACCTTCAGGGATTCGCCTTTCCTCCCTTCCAACTGATTCCGCGTGTCTTGCGGAAAATCAGGGAAGATCGGGCGCGGGTGCTCGTAATAGCTCCCTTTTGGCCCAGGAGGAATTGGTTTCCAGAACTTGTGAGCCTCCTAAGGGCTCAACCGTTCGTTCTCCCGTTAAGAGCGGATCTGGTGTTACAGCCCCTATTGGGGATTCTGCACCACAGTCCGGAGTCTCTTCATTTGACTGCTTGGCCCCTGTCAGGGAATCTGCAAGACAGTCGGGTCTGTCTGATAGAGCCGCGGACTTTTTAATGTCCAGTCGTAGGGTTTCTACTAGGGAAATTTACAATTCCCGTCTCTCGGTCTTTTTCCTTTGGTGCAAAGAGAGAAATCAAACCCCTTCTAAGGCTCCTATTGGTTCAATTGCGGATTTCTTAATCTCGTTATTTGACAAAGGGAGATCTATCTCTACTATCCGAGGCTACCGTTCGGCGATCGGGGCCATTCTTTCGGGTTTCTCAGATGGTTCGGGGATTTCCAATTCCCCGCTTCTAAGTGGTTTGATTCGTTCGTTCTTTCTGAAACGACCTTCTTTTTCTAAGTTAGTGCCGTCTTGGAGTCTGCCTAAGGTCCTGGAGGCCTTGGCGAAACCTCCTTTCGAACCGTTAGGTGAAGCTTCGCTTCATCATCTTACGGTTAAGACGCTCTTTTTGGTAGCTATTGCCTCTGGGCAGAGGCGCAGCACTCTTCATGCTCTCTGTCTTACTCCTGGTCATGTTCGCTGGGAGAGAAAAGGCGTTAGATTGATTCCTAGGGCTTCTTTTGTTGCCAAGAATCAGACGGCTGCCTCTGGTCCTGTTGAGATTTTTCTTTGTCCGCTTTCTAACCTTTCTTCGGTGCGTGAGGACAAAGTTTGGTGTCCTGTAAGGGCTCTCAAATGGTATATTGATAAGACTAAGTCTTATCGTAAGGATGATCAGTTGTTCCTGATCACTAGAGAGCCTTTTTCTCCTGCCTCTCTTGATTCCATCTCTAGATGGATCGTTGAAGCTATTAGGGCCGCTGGCACAGAGGCTCTTTTATCCGACAGTAAGCCTCGTGCTCATGATACTCGTAGTGTCGGCACTTCTTGGGCACTGTTTCAAGGTGTGGCGCTTGTTGATATTTTGAAGGCTGCTTATTGGCGTTCGCTCAATTCCTTCATTTCTTGCTACCTTAGGGATGTTCCCGCAGGTGAAGCTTTGTTTGCGTCAGCCACCTTGAAGGCCGCTGTGTCTTCTTTGTAGTCTTTGGTGTAATCCTATTCCCTTCTGCTCGAAACATGCCTCCCGGTCTTTGAGTTGGCGCTGGTCTGGCATAATAGGTAGGTATATATGATTTATTGCAGTAAATTTGTAAAATCAGCACTGATTTTCTTATTTACTATATAAATCTATATACCTACCTATGACCCTCCCTCCTTCCCCTCACCTTGCAAGCAACATGTTTCTACTTGGGATTGCTCGCAAAAGAGGAAGATGGCCGTAGCGTGTTGACGCGCGTGAGTGGCGAAGGGGACAATAGGATTACGGGGGGTGCGCACAATATTGTGACTCATGTGTGTTAAATTCTCGAAGGGGTCCCGTAGTCAAGACTACAGGCATAATAGGTAGGTATATAGATTTATATAGTAAATAAGAAAATCAGTGCTGATTTTACAAGTTTATCACATTAAAAAAACACAAAACTAGTTTATATATACTAAGTTTTATTGTTCGAAGTTGGAGGAGGAACAATTAAAATAAAATTTGGTATATTATCTGGGATTTATTGTTGCAGGTCCGGGCAGAAATTTTGCTAAAGGCCACATTAATTCTATTTTGGCGAGCGAGCGTAGCGAACGAGCACAATCTTGTTCAATGTGATGTTAAGTCCAATTTGGGGTACTTTTCCTAGAGGGTGGTTGTCCTGGGGTAGTTGTCCGGGGGCTATATTTTTTTCTGTCAGGACTTGAGCCACCCGACGAGAGGGGGCAGTATTTGAGCGTCAAGAGGGGTGACAATACGGTTTATTCCGTCAAGACTATTCGGCATGAATATTCATGAAAAGCAAATTGTAGGGATATAATAAAATGAGCGAACCAGTCACGAAGTTCCTTGTGTGGCGCATTCGGATTCACGTTGTGCTCGTCATGAAGGAATCAGGCTAAAGGGTGTTAGAATTTAGTAAAGTATCATAGACAAAATTTTCTTTTGCTGAAATAAAGTAAGGTGAAACTGAGAGAAAACACAAGTCTCAAAGTCTCCAAAACGGGGCTTCTTGACGCTCAAATACTGCCCTTTCTTGTCAGTGGCGCAAATCCTTACAGAAAAAAATACGCGTCTGGGGATACTTGTCCTGGGGGTAGTTGTCTTAGGGGTAGTTGTCCTAGGGGTGGTTGTCCTAGGGGGTGGTTGTCTTAGGGGGTAGTTGTCCGGGGGTAGTTGTCCGGGGGGTAGTTGTCCTGGGGGTGGTTGTCCTAGGGGGTGGTTGTCTTAGGGGGTAGTTGTCTTAGGGGGTAGTTGTCCGGGGGGTAGTTGTGCTAGGGGGTGGTTGTCGTGGGGGTGGTTGTCCTGGGGGTAGTTGTCCTGGGGGTAGTTGTCCTGGGGGGTAGTTGTCCTAGAGGGTAGTTGTCGGGGGGTACTTGTCCAGGGGGTAGGTGTCCGGATGCGGTGATATATATATATATATCATTACAAATCAATAAAAGTAACCTTGCATTGGTAACTTAGTGACCCTTTAAACAAATGAAACATTCAAATAAAAATTGAGTGGTACTAAAAAGATATTAGAAATGAACAAAGACATAGCTAAAGCTTTTCGCCCTACACTCAGCAGTCGATCTGTTGCTAATGCTTCATTAAATGTATTATGTTCCGGAGTATTTGTCTTTGTGTGTATGAATCTGAAGAATGAATGACGAAAAGCTTAAACTATGTCTCTTCAATTAACCTTAAACATCCTAAACAAAGACATAGCTTAAGATCTTCGTTAAGGACTCAGAGTCTATGCTCACCTAGCGCTTTTGAATAATGTACTGTATTTTTGTGACTGTTTCATTTGTGTATAGGACTCCGATGAGGGCACAACCAAAAGCTTTAGTTATATCTTTGTTAAATTCCCTTCTTGAAGCATCCCCTTGCCCTTATTAATCGCTGGCTGGCGACTCATCATCTCCATTCTCTTGGTAGGCTGGTGGTTGGTTTGGATTTGCGGCAGCAACTGGTGAAAAATGTAGGAAATGGTGGAATATATAGTATGATTGTTTCCTTATTGAATATACAGTATAATAAACTAGAAATTTAAGAGCATGCAGTTATATTTTCTGAAAGAAAAATTGGTGAAGTTATCTGGAGCCACATCCACAGAAGAAACATTATCAATAGGTATGAAACAAGGCAAAACCATGTTTCACAACAATTCGCATTGGAATTAAAGCCATCCAAACTTTAGCTTGTAATAATGCCCTCAGAACTGGTATATGGTCATGTAACTGACCACTAGAATGACCGCACATAGGCCAAAGATAGAGTATGACCAGGGTTATAGCTACAATAATTTCAGTGCAGGCTAATTGCGAAATCATGAAGCGAAGTGAGCGTATATAGCTCTCGCCCCTCACGGCCGGGGGTTCAGGGGCCCGCTTAAGAGTTTCTAGCTATTTGGAGGCCTATTTTCCACACATTTTGTTCAATAAAATTTACTCTGTTGAAGTAGGCACACCGACCGGCGTGGCTAGAACACTGAGTATGACCTAATGAAGCTCCGTGCCAAGTTTCAAAAGAATCAGCCATACGGATCTTGTTTAAAGAGGGTGTTGACAACGCCGCCGTCGGAAATAGCGACGCCTATGTCTCGACAAGAAATGTCTTCTAATACTGTATCACATGATCTTCAATTCAATAAATGATTCTCAACTTTTGCATTTTCCCCATAGGTTCCAAAGATATCAATACACATTATTTAAAGATGCTGCGTCGTCGTTGTAGCCTGAAATAAGACTACGTGCAATCCAGTCTAGTTCCGAACGCGTGCTGCCTGCAGAGCCAATTAGATAAGCGTTGAAAGTTCATTCAGTACCAATTCGTGCTTTCATGCCAACTCGCCGATTGTGGCAAGCGTGTAGTCTTGTCTCAGGCTTCAAGTACGACCCAGCGACTTTAATAGTTCAACAGAACCGAAATGTGAAGACACAATGAAAATGTTTAAAACCCTAGTGAAACCAACAAGGAAGTTACCTAACAGAACAGTAGATGTTGTTTAATGAAATATCTGAAGCAAATCAAGGAACACCAGGTCTACTGTAATATGTGCAATGCCATTTATTATCACTTACCAACTTGAATAGGATGCTTTATACATATGACAAGTCCAAACATTCTGGGACTCAATTTTTCTACAAAGGCAGTAAAATACAACTTAACCCCTTAAAAGTATGTTTATGTATCGACATTTGTAGGCATGCACTAGTCTAGTTCTTTATGCCATCCAATTAACCCTAACTTACCCGGGGGGCCATAATGCCCCCCCCCCCCCCCCCCCGGGAATTTAAGCTCCCAAAATAGCCCGGCTAAGTTAGGCTTAAAGTGGAAAACATTTGATAATCCTGTACCTTTTTGGGCCCTCTTTTTCCTGCCCCCAGAGCGGTCATTGGAATTCTTCAGCCATTTCTTGATGACATCTTCCGTGGCGGAGTCAGAGAAATCTCGCCAACATTTCCTTGCAGCTCCTGAAAATTGTTAATGAGAAATTAAGCATCTCTTAACTGGGCTATTTCAACACATGTTTTTGCTGGTGGGGGGGCGGGGGGTCAAATTAATTCCCTGATCTCAGTCGTGGAAGGTCCGATTGGCGTAAATATTTGCACGGACATTGAGATGCATGTGAGGAGTTCTATTTAATTATTTATTTTCTTTCTTTTTACCTTTGATGTTTTGGTATTTCCATTTGATTAATTTCAAGCCAAAAACACCTTGCAAAGGGCCCAGATGACAGTGCATTAAGCAGTGTTTTAGAGCAATAGTAGTTTCCTTGTGTTTTGTACACAAACGTCATACAGTCCAATTTCCCCCAAAGATCGGCTGAATGTGAAGTAAAACACTATCTGAAGAACTTCTTTCAGTTACTAGGCCACTAGATCTAGTGATAGACCCACCACTAATTGCAAAAGAAACCAAAGTTTTTTTTACTCAAAATATGGGTTAAAATAACATACTAAAAATCACGAAAAATCAGAGCTGTGGAACAATGCCTAATTTGCATAATTCAAAATGGCCGCCATTTGGCCTATTTTGGCATATCCCACAGATATTCCAGCCTTTAGCCCAGGGTTGAAAAGTCATAGAAACTTCTTTTTTGTGACTACCCCAATGTTTTAGGGGTCAAGGAAAATAATTAAGGTAGTATAAGAGGTACATAAATGTAATATCATACCTAATTTGCATAAATTTACATATTTTCCCAGCATGAATGCTGTATTATATCATTATCTTGGAATATAAGACTGGTAGAGGCAATATTTTTGTAAATATTTTGTAAATATATTTTGTTGAGCCAGTGTACCTGCTTATTTAATGCTTTATCCAGATTATACATCTTTCATTAACTTCCTTATTTGCATAAATTTGCATAAAATAATGGAAAAATGACCACTAATCAGTAAGTATAAGTATGGCAGATTGGTTTATGCACGCTTGGGCTAAAACCACTTGGTCTAATTTCCAGATGGGCTACCTTCATTCGGGCTAAACCCTTTTGGTCCACTCTCCATTTGGTCCAATTTGCACTTGGTCTAATAACCAGAAGGTCTAATGACCACTTGGGCTAATTATCACTTGGTCTAATTACCATTTGGTCTAATTACCATTTCGTCTACTTTATTTTGTTGTCACTTGGTCTACTACCAGTTCGTCTAATGTCAGTTTGTCTAATTCCCAGTGAATCTAAAACTAGTTGGTCTACATGCATTTCGTCTAAAATCCGCTTGGTCCAGTATCCATTTGGTCTATTTTCCATTTAGTCTAATTGTCAGTTGGTCTAAATGCCAATTTGTCTAAACATCACTTTGTCTAATTATCACTAAGGCTAATTGCCTGTTGGGCTATTTCCTTTTCGTCTACGCACTGGCCAACAACACTATACGTCATTTTGTTGGCCATCCCTGGGCAGGTTGTGGCCAGAGCTTTTTGAAAGGGCCTAGGGGCCGGGGGGGGGGGGGGGGGGGGGGGTGCCGTCCTGACTGGACTCTTTCCTGAGCTGAAGTAAAAACCTGAGCTGAAGTTAAAAAAAATACCGATATCTGTAATATGCCTTGTATACCGGGTTTGTTTATTGAGTTAAACCAATACAAAAGTTAAACTCACACACCAAAATAAATTGTTTGGATTGAATGGAAGTCATAATAACGCTTTTAACTGTATCTCAATCGTTGTAAAAAAATATTTTCAGCTAAATGTAAAAGTCAATTACCAAGGTTTGAAAGTTTAGACAGCTATCAAAACATATTATGATATGGAAAAGTATATCAAAGATAAATCTTAAAGAAGATAAGTTTGATAAAAAATGGTTTAATTTCTCCCAATGTTTCTGAAGGTTTATGTTCTCTTTGCCTGTTTTGTACGTAATATATTATTGTACACAACGTATATTTTGTCAAACTATCCAATACACCGCTGTGCGGCTGCATATTTTGTTATATTATGGTATACTCTATTGTTTAAGTATTTACAGTACAAATCATAGAAAAAAAAAATATATATACACGATATCTTTTGTAAAAACTGTTATGTTGATGATGTATAAAAGAACCCTGTGGGAGGGTAAAAAAATTATGAATTAAAAAAAAAGTGCTGCTCGGTCGCTTCGCTTCCTCGCATAACATAATTTGACTCGACTAGGTGGCGCAAATTTACTGTTTGCCCAGGGCGTCATAATACCTAGATAGCCACTGCCTTAAAAAAAGAAAAAGAAGGCAGTGAAGAAATATAAAAAGCGGCATTTTTGTGGGTTGCAGGAGACAAATTTGGGGTGCTTGGAAAGGTGGGGGGTGGGGGGGGGGGCATTGTGCCCCCCTCCGCCAACGAGCGAGTTGAATTAAGTTTTAGAAGAACAAATACTAATAATACTAATTCTAATAATAGTAGTAGTTGCATACTTTTCTTTCTTGTTCTTTCTTCTTCTCATCTTTTTCGTTTTTATTCTCTCTCTCTCTCTCTCTCTCTCTTTTTGGTCACTTGAAATATCATAGGGGGCAACCGCCCTTGCCCCCCCCCCCCCACCCCTGTAACGCCGCCCCCGAAAATAGCAGTTTGCATAGCTCAAAAGAATCAGAGAAACTTAATGTCAGAATATTTAGTTCTTGATATGACAGTGTGATACCTTTGAGTACGAACTTAGCGAGACCTGGGGACACAGTTTCGGAGGGCTGGCAAGAAGAAAAATATACGGGTCTCCCTTCAAGCAGAATTTGCCCCTCTTGTAAAAAATCCTAGCTACGCCACCGATCGCTCTTCTACTTAAGTCATGAAAAGAAGAGGGGACCTATATGAATGTTTTGATTACTAAAAAATAATACTAAATAATTGATTTTTATAAATTAAATAATTAATATATAAAATGTAGGGATATTGATCTTGATATAAGCAACAGCAAGGTGAATAACTCTTTTAATGCACATTTACGTAGATGACTTCTTTGAATTTTCATTTGTTTTAAAATTTCCTTTCTCAACTTGCTACTAAATGGAAATAGTAATTAGACCAAATGGTCATTAACTATATGAAATGAGACCAAATGATAAGTAGCCTAACTGGTTATTAGACGAATTGGATATTAGACCAAATGGTCATTAGACCATATGACAGTTAGACTAAATGATAACTAGCCCAACTGGTTATTAGACTAAATGGAATTGGACCAAATGATAGGTAGACCATATGTTATTAGCCAAAGTAGGTGTAGCCCAAATGGATATTAGACTATTCGGAATTGGACGAAGTGAAAATTAGCTGAAGTGAAAATTAGCCCAAATGGGTTTTAGACTAAATGGGGTTAGCCAAACTGGGTATTAGACGAATTGGTTGTTAGGCCAAATGGAAATTAAACAAAATGGTAAGTAGACAAACTGGTTGTAGACAAAATGAAGTTAGACCACGTGGAGTTTGACGAACTGATAATTAGACCAAGTAGTGGTAGACCAGGCGACAGTGTACCTGCAGAGTCAAGCAAACTTCACTATTCTGACTACACAAATGCTTTGAGGTCAATTAAGGTAATATTAAAGGCATGTTATTGTGATATGCCTAATTTGCATAAATTTGCATTTTTTGTTTTAATATGGCCGATAATCTGAATGTTTTTTATATCAATATCTTGGAATATAAGACTGATAGAAGCATTGTTTTGATAAAATATATCAATTTTTTTAGCCAGAGAACCTGAAGAGACAAAGAATATTTAAGTCTATAGAGAGGTTCTGTGGGTTATGGAAAATGATAAAAAATATATATATCCAAATAGAGCCATGTAATGAGACATAATTTGCATAAATGTGCACATCTTATTCCTTCATGATGGGCACCATAATATGTGTAATCTTACGATAAACTAGCATCTAAATCAATTGTTCTCAAATTTTCTAGCTGAAAAACAAAATCCCCTAAAATGACCCAGGGGTAAGTTTGTAATCTTGTACTATTTATTGATTAAGATTTCTGGATCGATTAACATTTTCTGGGTTATATCGGGATAAAAAGCTTAAAAAGATAAAATAATTTGCATCACTTTCAATTCCAAAAGCCATGCAGCGATCAAAGTCTGTAGATGTACCTTTAACCAGCTCTGTTGGATTTTAAGTCATTTTATTCATCCTCGAAATCACTTTCTGGATCAGGAAGTGCAACATTGGTGCAATGAAGTCCTTTCCACATAACACATGCTGGGGAGCATTGCATCCCGTATTTCCTGCAGGAACATTTCCGTCCTGTACATCCTGCCTTGCAGCTACAGCTGATTACTTTCAGAAGACATTCGGGAGCTGGCTTCATATCAGTCTGAATGGGCACCAACATCTCGTCGACATTCTTCCATCCCCAATTCTCAGCACATATATCAACTCCACTCCATTGTTGGACCTGAAGATAAACAAGTTGGCTGTGATACTGAGCTGCTGAGGATGTCCCCAGTAGTTTTCGGAAGTGTGAAAATATATTTTTTCCCTATTTTATTCCTATTTAAACGAAAATAGGCCTATTTTTTTCCTATTTTTTTATTTTTTCCCTATTTAATTCCTATTCTAAGGAAAATAGGCCTATTTTTATTGTATTTCCCTCGGAAATAGGAAGAAAATGGAAGTAATTTTAGGCTATTTTTTTATTTTTCACCTATTTTATTCCTATTTCAGGAAAATAGGCCTATTTTTATCCTATTTCCCATGGAAAATATTATAGAAATAGGCCTATTTTGAGGCCATTTTCTGATTTTTTCCTATTTTTTAGACCTCATTTCTCTCCGGACTACTTTTTCCCTAGTTTTTGCACTTTTCATTTTTGTCCAAAAAATAGTTTTATCCTATTTTTCAGGCTAGCTCTAGTTTCATCCTAGTTTTCTCATTATTCTAAAACTAGTTTTGTACTATTTTCCAAACTTTTATCTTTCCCCATGATCCAGCACTTGTTTTAAACTAGTTTCCCAACTATTGGTTTCTATAGGCCCTAATCAATCATGAATATTCATGAATAACAATCTAAAATATGAAAACTAGTGGAAATAGATAAATACATTTAGATTTGGGATTAAGATTTGAACTTTGATAGAAATTTTACTTACATTAAACTATTGTAATGTTGTACACAATTTCAAAAGGCATATCAATTTTAATAATAAAAGTGTAATCTAGCCAGTAACCATTTTTTTATGTCCCTATATATAATGAATGTGATACAATTGCTTAGTAGCTAGGTATAGGACATAGGATGTAGGCTATAGGATTTATAGGAGTAGGAGAGGATAGGATAGGATATGATTACAAGATAGGATTAATAAAATAATTAAATAATGTCATGTGATTGTTCCTGTATACACCCACAGCATTTCTTCTTATATTAATCTTATAGTTAATTATTTTCTTATTGGTTTTCTATAGGTCCTATAGAAACCTACAGGATTTCTTATTGGACCTATAGAAACCTACAGGATTATCAGTCCCATAGACACCCATAGGATTTCTATGGGTGTCCCATATACCATTTCCATATAGAAACCTATAGAGACATGGGTCTCTATGGGACCTATAGAAATTCTGTCTATAGGATTTTCGACCTGGGTTGTGAGGAGGTCTTCCTCTTTGTATTTGTATTTTCTGCCTAGTTTTCCACTATTTTATTCCTGTTTTTGCCCCATTTTCTCTCTAGTTTCCCATTATTCAATCCCAATTTTCACCCTATTTTCATTCTAGTTTTTCCCTATTTTTATTTTCTTAATCAAGTTTTATCCTAGTTTCTCAATCTGGTTTTCCTATTTTCTTTGTAGATTTTTCCTATTTTCTGCCTAGTCTTCCACTATTTTATTCCTGTTTTTGTCCTATTTTTTCTGTAGTTTCCCATTATTCAATTCCTATTTCCTCATATTTTATCCTATTTCTCAATCAAATTTTATCCTATTTTCTGCCTAGTTTTCCACTATTTTATTTCTGTATTTTCCACTATTTTCTTCAACGTGTTTTCCCCTATTTTCATCCTATTTCCATCCTATTTTTGTTTTTTTCCTATTTCCGGAATAATTTCGAAGGACTATTTTCTTTCTGGTTTTATCCTATTTTCTTGGAATAAAAAGAGGGGAAAATAGGAAAAATGTGTTTCAATCCTATTTTTATCCTATTACAAGTAGCTATCTCTACGCTATACAAAATAGGAAAAAAAATATTTTTGACAAACTGTTTTTTTCCTAGTTTTATCCTATTTTCTTGAAATAAAAATAGGGAAAAATATATTTCCGTTGGTAATTTTTTTGTATTTTTTCCTATTTTTACCCTATTTCATTTCGACTTGGGGTGGGAGGCAAGCTACTAGGATGTATACTTTTTGTACTAGATGCAACCTTCTGGTGGAAGCGGTTGAATCGGAGAGTGTCCAAGGTCTCGCCCACTTTGCCATTCAACATAGAAACAAGTGCATTTTCTCCCTTCACCCCACCCTATGACATCTAGCGACCCCCCCCCCCCCCCCCCAATAATGGTTATATTTATGGCAATTTTGACAGGTATTTTGAATTAAATAAATATAGTTCATTTTGATTGTATTGTCCAGATAAATGGAATGGGGGTCCCAATGTAGTGAATGTTGGCTCTCGAATGGCTAGGGGTGCGTGATTTGTTAAAACTTCGGAAGACTGCCAGGGATGCCAGAAATTGCAGGGGGCTGTACCAAGCCTAGCAAGGTTTGGTGCAATTATGGGTAAAATAAGTAAGTAAAAGGATGTCTGGAAATTGTAAAAATTTCTTTCATCCGTTTCCCTGTTCCGATAAACATGTGGATATACCGCTATTTCAACTTCTACCACTCTTGAAATAGGGCTATTGGTCGCCATTTATTGAAATAAATATGCAAATTAATGCAAATCATGTGTGGACACATAGCTAAATTATGACATTGATTTTATCATGTTCATTATACTACAAAACTTTACTACAGGCATCAAAATTATGATTCTTTGATCTTCTAATCCGAAAATACAGACCAAAGCAGATGAATTAGCAAATTAATAAAATATTTTTGTAAATATGCAAATTTATGCAAATTGTAAATTCAAGGAAAGGAGAATTTTCCTAATTAGACTTTAGTCAGGTTCTCTGATCAAACAAAGATCATATAGCTACAAATTTTAGCCCTGTATTTCTCTTATTCCAAAATATATAAAATAAATTGACAATGTTCAAATTGGCGGCCATTTTGAAGAATTTTTATGCAAATTTATGCAAATTAGGCTTGATAACATAATTATGTCTCTTTAATATTTCCTTTTTCGTACTCCTTGACCCATAAAACCTATATATAGCCACTAAAATGAGCGTTTCTCGGCTCTCTAATGCCGAGATACAGGCTGGAATCTTGATGGAGTATGCGAAAATAGGCTAAATGGCGGCCATTTCGAATTATGCAAATTAGGCATTGTTCCACAGCTCCGATTTTTCGTGATTTTTAGTATGTTATTTTAAACTGTATTTGGGATCATAAACTCCAAGATGGTTTCTTTTGCAATTAGTGGTGGGTTCCATGGTAATTTTCAGTAGATCTACTAGCCTATACATACAACAAATAATAAAGACTCACGGCAGATCACTTTGGACAGCATCAAGGAACCAATCCTGGTCTTGTTCCCTCTCCCTCTCCAATTAAGCTGGCCTGCAAAGCGGTCAGTGAAGACTCTACAGAGAATTCTTATAACTGCGTCCCGATGGGTTGCCCCACCCAAGGTGCCCAGGACCAGTACCTGTGGATAAAATATATTCAAGTTATTAAATGTTGCACCTCGTAAAGGCATAATCATGTACATGTATTAATGCGGAAATAATAAAGATGCACTCAAATAAATAATAAATGAAACTATCCAAAATGAAAATAGCAAGACCCCAGATTTGATTAATTTCCTCAACTAAAACAATTTCCCTCAATTAATCATGTAGAATTACACGATTAATTGAGGGAAATTGTTAGCTTTTTGGTTGTGATTGTTTTGCAGATCATATTTTGTTAACCCTAAAATAGCTGGGTCTTTTGGACCCAATTAACAGCCGAGGGGGGGGGGGGGATTCCGCCCCCCCCCCCCCCTCGCCAATCGGCGAACAAATTTTCCCGCAAAATTACCGCGCGAAATGTGGAGGGGGCGGATTCCACCCCCCCCCCCCCCCCCCCCCCCCCCGGTCCTATTAGGGTTAAAGGTTAACATTCTTACCAACTTTCGTCGGCACTCCTGATTTTGCAACCTTTCCTCCAGCTCTAGGAGCTCATCTTGAGCTGAAAGAGGAATGGCGAAGTCCTCCTCCTCCACGTCATGAGCTGCCTCACCCACAGAGCTCTCCATCTTTTGCAGCAGGAGAGTGTTCTGCCGAACCTGCTGCTTTATTTCCACCAGCATTTTGATAATGTTGGTGAAAGTAGTTTGATCTGGAGTACAAATATGAAAAGAAATTATCTTGTGGAACTCTATCATGAACAATAGTTACAGGTTTCCTTCTATATCAATAGCGTGGTATAGGAACAGAAAATATTAAAATTCTATCTCAACGACAAAGGTTCTACAACTTTAAAGTAGCTTAATGGTCTTCACAGTCACAAATTTTTGGTAGTTCTATAAACTGCAAGGAGCAAGAAAGAGCAAATGTCTGATTCGCGTCAGTATAAATATGTTCTGTCCACCACCAACAAGCTACACTTGCAAGAGTTAACATGTATTTGGCCCATAACAAGATTTTTAAAAACATTCTCGATATTTGATATACATGTACTTCTGAATAGATCCATTCCAATACATGTATACATGTTGTTTTAGCCAAGGCAGGCAAGAAAAGTAGCCCCTACATTTTCCGGACTAGAAAAATGTATCAAGCCATCCACAGAGAGAAATTCCTATGATACATACCATTCATTGTTGATGTTAAAGCTGTTGAAGAAGTTGCCGGAGGGCGAGTCCTTGAGGTTGAAGGGGTTGATGGGGTCAAGTCTAAACTCTGGGCAGGGTTATGCGCAGTGCGGACTGGCGGGGATGGCTGGGTAGAACGGACAGGTGTTGAACGAAAGCTGAACGCTGGGGATGAGGGAATGGTTCCGGCTGGATTTGAAGGTTCGGCAGCTGTTGCGGCTTTATCTGGAAACTGGGACAGCTGGAAGCTTGCTGCAAGTGGCTTACTCCTCGTCCGAGCTGCTATGGTATCTTGAGGGAGGACTGAATATACATGATATAATGACATGACAAAATGACATGACATAAAATTTTTAAGCAAAGTTATTATATTTCTACATGTTAACGAAACCCTTCCCACAAAGAAAATTGCCCTTTGTCAAAGTAGAAAATTAAGGTGGAATTTACATTGAATTCATATTTCTTGTACATTGGGACACCTACTTTTATCAAAAATATTAACCCGAATCTTGCTAAATTTCGCTAGCACCAGACAATTAAAAAAGTGAATTATCTATGGCACACCCTGTAGTATATTTTTTTAAATATGGTAAATTTACGAGACCGGCCAAGGAACTGTTAAAAACGGATCCACCTCAGTTAATTGTATTAACAAAGCCTATAGTTATAAAAGTGATTTTCAAAAATGTAACGTGATATCACAAAGTCAAAGTATTCAATTGTTTGGAAGGGGTGGGATACAAGCATTAATCATATATGAAGTATTGAACAACAATTGACAAAAAAATGTTGTCACATGCGTATACACATGCATGTACAGTCCTTAATTTTGTTTTGCTTTTTCAATCAGTGAATGATTAAATGATCGTACTTGGGTATTACTTTGATGTACTTAGTTATTATCTACATGTTTAAGTAAATGTGGGTTTAACTTCATTTGCATAACAATAGAAATATTGACATTTTTCTTTTTTGGGCTGTTTGCAATTATTTGATAATTTTTTTTTAATGTAAGAATTCTCGCTTAGAACATGATGAAATCTAATGCATTGAATGCTGTTATTGCAAACAAAGCATTCGTAATCAATATTAATGATTAATGTCGGAGTTAGGTTAATGTTAAGAAAGCCGTGAAAATAAAAATGTATTTCTTTTTTATGCAAATGAGATGAAACTGGAAATATAATTATTTTTTTTTTAAGACAATGTAAAGTAGCAAATCAATGCCTGATTGCTACCACAAATATTTAATTTTACAAGAAAAATGCATAATTAAACAAAATGGGGGTGTTGATACAGTCAACTCCGGCTAACTCGACTCCGCTAAAGTCGAGTTTGCACCTATCTCGATGAGAAAAAAAGTCCTGATTTTTCTCCATAGACTTACGTGTGTTATCTTTTTTTTGTATTCAGTAGTTTTTATTTCTCAAGAACTTCAATTTCAACAAAATGAAATACATATAAAACTTCAATTTTTCAACAAAATGAATGAAATACATATAAAACCTCAATTTTCCAACAAAATGAACTACGTATAAAAATTCAATATTTCATAAACAAATTTACAAATACAATGCCACCTCATATTATATATGTATATTTTTACAAACATGTCCTCTCAAACATAATATTATACTTTTCAATTGTCATCTATCAATATAGAAAAAACTAATTAAAAAAGACAAATCTTTCCAGAATATACAAAACAGAATATACAAATTGAAGCCCTGAGTAATCCTTTTATTAAAACTCCCCACTTCACCCTCGACTCCCACCCCCTCAGTTCCCTCCTCTCTAACCACCGGACAAACAAGGTCCTTCATCCCCAACCCCAACCCCTTTCCTCCTCCCCACCCGTCCCTTGAAGTTCTACCTGTGTGGGGATGAAAAGCATGAAATTTTACTGACTATCCTACTCCATTATAGAAAGTATAAAATAACTGAAAGTGAAAAGTTTTAACATAAAGGTTCAACCTTTGTACTTTGCTCCATATCAAGCTCTCCATCTAGCTCTCCCCCAAATTTTCCCAATTTTCCCATTTTCTTAAATGTAAGGCATATTTATTTCTTCCTACTGCCAATTTTCTTTCCTCTCTTTCTTCTTCTCTAAACGTGCATTTTATTTTATCTATATTTATTTCTGACGTTTTTTCTCTTCCCCTAAATACCAAGTATTTTACTAGAATTATAAAATGATTAACCAATTGTTCTTTTCCTTGTTCCCGTAATTTTATCCCAAATAATATTTCTTTCCAACTTAAATTAGTCAGAGATATGAAGTTAAAAATAGTATTACAGTTTCTCCATATTAATCTCACTCTTTCGCATTCAAAAAATAAATGACTGTAAGTCTCCTTCTTTTTTACAGAAGCTACATAAATTTGAATCAACCATTCCGAATAAATGTAAATGTTGATTTGTGTAAATAATACCGTGCATCAATTTGAATTGGAACTCCCTAAGTCGGCTATTGAGTGTACACTGTCTTGGTCTTTTAAAAAGGATTTCTTTATCTTTATCTGCAAGTCCATAATTACATCTTATTCTTGTGAAAACACTGGGAGCGGCCGATTTCTTGGAGAGAAATTCCCTATAGATTTGTTTTGAATTAATATTAGCTATTGATACATTTTTTTTACCGATTAGAAAAGCAATATCCCTATCATCAGGAACAGTATCGCCATCTTTATTTATGTTTCTTTTCCAGCTAAATGGAAGCGTCTTATAAATCATCTGTATCAATTCAAAATCCTTTACGTTTAAACCTCGCTGTTTAAAGTATGTGTATAATCGTAAGTTCCCATTATGATCCATTATATGTTTTACTCGAAATATTTTTTTGTCAAATAGATTTTTATCAAATATACACTTCCCTTTGATTCTTATGAATTTATTATTAAAAATTATTTCATTTCCTTTGTATGGTTCACAATTCGTTCGGAAGTTTCTGGTTTCCATCCATACTTCCAATATATCAGTATAAAATTTTGGCAGCGTTATGTTCAATAAACCCAATAAATAATCACATGAGAAAATGAGATTTCCTCCTAAATGTTTTGTAACATAATTAAAATACTGCTTCCATTTCATATCATTTTTTTTCATAAGTTTCTTGACCCACATAACCCTCTGGACTTTAATCAGTAATTCAAAATTCATCATTTTTAGACCTCCGAAGTGGTAATCTAAATACATTGTGTTTTTATGAATTTTATTTCTTCCTTTCCACAAAAATTCAAAAGTTATCTTATCTAAATGTCCATTTTGGGACCGGTGTGAGGGATGCTGCATAAATAAATTTAGAATATACAAACAACTTCAATAACTGTATTTTCCCCATCATTGTTAGGTCCCTTTGCTTCCACCAACCCAAAAGCTTTTTAATTTTACTTAATATCTCCTTGTAGTTCAAACTTTCTTTTACTTCTATATCTAAGGAAAATACAACACCTAATATTTTTACAAAATCAACTTTTTGACCTAGGGGCATTCCATAAGACTTCCCATGCAAGGATCCTAACAAAAGAATTTTTGTTTTCTCCTTGTTAATTTGAAGTCCGGAAAGCATTCTGAAATTCTCTAATAATCTAATTACTCTTAAAATGGAAACTTTATCTTGAACAAAGAGGGTCATGTCATCCGCATACATGACTTGCTTAACCTCATCCTTTCCGAAACAAATACCTTTGATTTCCCTATCATGTCTTATATTATGGGCTAATATTTCTATACATAAGATAAATAAATAAGGAGAGAGGGGATCTCCCTGTCTTACGCCTCTTTGTACTTCAAAATACCCCGTCGACATCCCTCCATTAAAAATACAACTTTGTGCATTTTTGTATAGAACTTCCACCCATCTGCGAAATTCCGGGCCGAAGTTATAAGAGCATAATACTTTATTTAAAAAAACATGTGACACCGAATCAAATGACTTTTGAAAGTCAACTGCAATTAAATACCCTGGCAATTTATATTGAGACGTGTGGAAAATCACATCGTCTATTATTCGAATCGCTTCTATAGTTCTACCGTTCATAAACCCTATTTGATCTGTTGAAATTATATTTTCCAAAACTCCTTTTATTCTTGTAGCTATTACTTTTGAAACAATTTTATAATCAATATTTAATAAAGATATTGGCCGATATTTTTTTAGTAAATGCGGATCTTTCCCATCTTTGGCAATCAGAATGACTACTGCTTGTTTCTGTGAAGCTGATAGTTCACCTGACTTAAAAGCATCATTTAAGGCCCCTAATAACATATCTTTTATTTCTGCCCAGAATGTAATATAAAATGCGACTGTTAGTCCATCATTTCCAGGTGACTTGTTTTGTTTCATTCCTTTTAGCACTGCATAACATTCCCCTTCTAATATTCCTCCTTCACAATTTTGTATACTCTCCCTTGATAAAGACGGTAAATTTTTGAAAAAATCTGTGTCTGATACATTTATGTCTTCATTTATCTCTTTAGAGTAAAGTTTTGAATAAAATATCTTAATCAAATTCAGAACTTCCCTTTCTTTATCAATCATTTGACCATCCTCAGTTACTAAATTCTTTATGACACACTTTCTTTTATTTGTTTGTAGCAATTGACTAAAATATCTTGTGTCCCTTTCCCCACTTTCATACCAAGTTGCCCTAGAACGTATTTTTATCCCTTCATTAATGTAATTATAACAAGCTACTAACTCTTCCTTTTTCTTTTTTAATGCTTCCAATTTTCTTTCTGTAACTCCTTCAGCAAGACTTATTTCTAAATCCGCTACTTCTTTGTCAAGGAGCTCCCTTTTTTGTTTTCTTTCTACAGCTAATTTCTTTGAAAAAGCTTGTGTAAAACTTCTTATTTTCATTTTCATAAAGTCCCAGAGGACTCTCTTGTCTTTAATTTCTAGTTGTAAATCTTTTTCCAAATTAATTATCTCTTCTTTCAACTGTTTAACAAAATCTACGTTTGTGCAAAGGCTGTTGTTGAATTTCCAATAAGATCCTTTTGATTTTTGCCCTATATTATTTTCTGTTTTGTCATAAAGAGTCAAGAGTATTGCTGAGTGGTCAGGTGCTAACGAATGAACTATCTCACACTTTGTAACCAATCCTTGCATATTTTCAGACATTAGCCAATAGTCTAATCGACTCTGCATAAATGGATTTTGTTTTGTATAAGTGTATTGTTTTTTTCAGGGATTTCTTTCTCGCCATATATCTGATAAATGAAACTCTTCCATGAACTCAGTTACTTCTTTACTAAATTTACTGATAGTTTGCAGTACCCTTCCGCTATAGTCTAAATTATTATTCATAATCAAATTGAAATCCCCTCCTATTATAATATGACTTTTGTTGTTAATCCTATTAAACCTCTTCCGTAAGTCTTGAATCATTTCTATTTGTTTTTTCTCTTCATCTCTCGTGGGAAAGTAAACATTACATAAGACAATTCTATACCCTTGAATTTCACAGTCTATTATTATAAAACGCCCACTATCATCCCTCTTTATTTTTATGACTTTGAAGTCCACTGAATCTTTTATTAAAGTAGATATTCAAAGAAAATCACAAATATGGCAATTAATGTATCACTAGAAACTGGGAAGCTTACAGATGGCAATCTTATAAGTTTTATGTCAACTGCGTATCTGGTGATTATAAAAACAACACAAATAAAAGCTCTTCTCAGCATCTGGAATATCCGAGGATTCGCCAGAAATATAGCGATGTTTTGATGTCGTCACACTCGGGATCGATCCTGCTTAAGCAGACGACGTCCTATAATGAATGAACGTAATTGCAATGCAATTATTTATCAAATTATAAAGAGTTTGGTGTATTTAAACATGACCTTATTTCACACCATTATAAAGGGAAAGTGAAACTGATTCTGATAGCTAAAACCGTTTGATTGTAAATACATAGGAGAAGGGTCAATGATCAATGAAATAAACCCCACTTTCAAATTGAAAAGCCCTCCGAATAATAGCAGGATGGTATTCGTTCCCTCTTGAAACGCCGAACATGCCCCGGTGCAAACAGCTGAAAATACAATGGCGTCTTATTTTGT
Source organism: Heliocidaris erythrogramma (assembly GCA_025617745.1). NCBI lineage: Eukaryota > Metazoa > Echinodermata > Echinoidea > Camarodonta > Echinometridae > Heliocidaris > Heliocidaris erythrogramma. The sequence goes on along the minus strand of CM046873.1, from coordinate 34,744,812 downwards.
TTACAAGTGACTGATTCCTTTATTTTTTCAACGCTGCATTTTTCATCAAAATAATACCATACACGAAGTTAAGAGTGAGGTAACAGACTAACATTAAGACTGACGCTAGTGAAGGAAGAGAAATAAGTGAAGAGGAGATGACAAAATAGGCTCTGAAAAATGTGTAAGATGTTATGGGACATCGTCTGCTTAGACAGGACTGGTCCAGGGTGTGTCGTCACATATCTCAGCAGCGTTCGATGAGCTCTTCAGCTGCTATATCGGGGGCTGTATTTTACCGTTTTATAATTGATAATAATCATTACTTCAAATGTTTCCAAGCGTTGAATTTGGATAACCTTGTTTAATTTATGCCATCTATGCAATAATAAGTATTAAGCCAATATTTAAAATCATTAACGTTCTACTTTAAAATAAGAACGCCTCTACTGTGAACAGAACCGTGACTATAAAAGCATAACCCATCCCACATTGAGCTCCACCTGTCCTCTGTATCCTTTGAACTAAACGTTTCTTGAAGAAAAATAACGTCACCCCTTTCCCTGCACCATGAAAAAACCACACCCCTTTTAGTACTTTCCCTAATTCCTCTTACATTTAGCGAACATAGTTTACAATTAACATTCGTACCCATCATAGCTCTCGTAAAAGTGGTAAAGCTGAACCAAGCGTTCTCTTATACAATTGAGCTGCTATATGGAGAGCCAGACATGCAGCATAAAAAACACTTTCCTTTGCACTCTGTTTCTTTGGATAGCGATAACTATTGAAGTGAAAGACCCTTTTATTCCTACTAATGCATTCGATGTGTTTCGGTACCCCCACACAAGTAGAACTTCCCACCCCTCCATTCCAAAACCCAAACCTCCTTCCCTCCCATCCCCAAGGAGTAAGCACTTCCTTGTCAGGAAGAAAGAGAAGGGGGGGATAACATGACTTCGAATCCCCAGACCCTTCTCCTATTAATAAGAATAAAGAAACTGACTAATATAATCATTCACTGTCATTTTACACACACAAAAAAAAAAAAAAAATTCTAAAGCAATTGATAAATAGAGAAAACAGGTTTGTTTTCCTGTACTCTGCAGCTAATAAATTATGGCTGAATAAAGGATTCCATTGGTAAAAATCCTTCTCCCTTTTGGAAACAAATAATAGAAGTTAAAAATATACACAGCTTCGCGCCCTTCATAATACAACTTACTGCTTATGACCAAACCCTGAGCGGAAAAAAAGAACTCCAGCAAGTTTCCTTACACTTTCTATAAACGGACTATGTCATGTCAAGAAGTTTCCAGACACCTCAAAATAATTTTAAATTACACTTTCTGTTTGAATTGTGGTTAAAAAAAAAAAAAAAAAAATCCAAAAGCCGAAAGGCAAGAGACCAGGTCGCCAAACAATAATGGCATGAATTACTCCAAAATGCCGCCAGAGTCTGTGGGATTCCTGAACATTACAAATTATGGCTCTTATATACAAGCTCATAGAATTAATTGATACAAAGTTCTTCACAAACGTCCTAGGACAATTATCATTGTTCGTCAAGTTGACAAAAGAGAGTAAAAAATGTTTCCATCTTTGAGACAATGGGAATCCCAGCAGTCTTGGCTCTTGCATAATCAGCCCTACATTGAATCAAGTTAAATGACATGTCTAAAGTTAAATGGCATGTCTAAAGTTAAATGGCATGTTACTATTCATTCAAAATAACTGTCACTATAGCCATTGATCCTACCAGAAAATGCTATAGCGGATCTTTTTGCATTGTAAAAAACCAGCATGGGTGTAACTTAATTCATCTATACCTCTTTACTTGAAGTTCAGCTGTTGTGAGGTAAACGTTATTATGCCTATTACAAGCAAATAATATACCTTTTGACACTTAAAATTCCGGAAACAAGAAAGAAAAAAAAATTGAGGTCTGTTGCCCTTAAAATGTACTGATTTTGTTAGAGGTCTGAATAAAGGCCCTGCAAATTGCGAAACTACCAAACAATACCAATGCTCAAAAGTGTACCAATGTTCCTCATAAATTGGAATAGGGCCTATTATAAATCACAGCAGTTTTTAGTTCTTGCATAATATCAGGGGCAACAACACCTCGATCAATCCTTTTTATAAGTTTCCAATCAATTATACTATGTGTTGCAATGCATTCCCAGAGTTTTATGACCTGCCATTATCAATTCAAAAGAAATCGTCATTGCTGTTTAATTAGGCACTATACATGACTGAAAAAAGCCTTAATGATTGAGAATGTCTGCATGAATACCTCGCAATTTTTGACCTTTCCAACTCTTTATACATACATTCCGAACTTCTATTCATTGATAGACCAATATTGACCACAGATACTTTGACCATGGCTATTAATGCTCGATCCTGTTTAATGCACAGAGCATGCTGCATACTTTGCATATAAATAATAAATCTAAAGTATCTCAATATGAATGCCCTGATATATTTTAGGGCCAAATACCAGGATGACATAGACATAAAGATACAGAGCATTCAAATTAAAAGCAGGACACAAAACTAAATTGTTTTCCATTCCTTGGACAATTCTACAACACATCACTCTTGACTCCCCCTAACATTGGTGCATGAATAATTAAGTAAGTAACGCAGGAGTAACGCACAATGCTTGTGAGGTGTCCATTCTCCTGTTACACCTAATATTACACCCTTTCTGGACAAGGAACGGACCAATGTCCGTGTACACAATAATAAATATCTGTATTATCCCAGCTTGTGATGTCAAGCACTATAATTCTAGAATGCCCAACTAATAAAATACAATTCAATACAAGCCTGATTCCGTACTGTGTAGCTCCCCCCCCCCCCCCCCCTCTCTCTCTCTCCCTTGACAAATGCCACATTACATAAGAGTTAAACCAAAGACAGAGGGGGGGGGGGGGGGACATAGACAAACATCCTTGGGATAACTGCAATCAGCCTCCCATTCACTGTAATAATCGTCCAGTACATCCACTTTATATCTAACACAGGAATGGCTCCAACCCATCCAAACATTCTCTGCCCAGCTTTTGATCTATTTAATCTTCTTCCTCTTGATATTTTTTTTTCTTTTTCAATATCTTATTTCATTTCTTTTCCATTAATCAACCCATAAAAATTCTGTTAATGAATTGATTCATGTTGGTCCCTTTATTTCTTACTTATTCTTATTTTTTTTTAACCTAAAAAGCGTTTCCATTTCGATTGAAAGTTCTAAGACATTACAACGAACCACATCCCATATGTGCAATCAGGAACTCTCCAATGTGAGATTCATGGAATATGGCTCTGTTGTTCCAAATGTATTAAAAAATAACAACCAATAACATCAAAAACTCTCCTCTACTGTACTTTTAGATGATTTATCAAGACTCTTTGTTCATTTCTTTTTCCAAAATAACTAAAAGTACGGGAAAAAACAACAACATCAACCATATCCAATGGAATGGTTATTCTTTTATCTACCTCATTTGAAACGATAACATAAGATAAGGTACAGTATTATTCATTTGATATATATTTAAAGGACCAAATGGACTGGCCTATTAGTATTACTGTGCTTTTGAAGCTCTTCAAATACCGATTTCTGCTGACTGATTGGAATGAACTTACGGTCTATGTACAACTTTCTCGGCTCAGCTCTCGAAAAGTATGCCTTTTTTCCAGCTTTTTTTGCAGCGTGAAGAAGCGAAAACTGGGGCTTCCTCGCTTCCCGAACCGCCTTGGGCAAATCATCTGTGATCACCATCTTTGAGCCCTTCAGATGCTTTGCATTTCTCCTTGTCAATTCTCCTTGTCTCGATATCTTAGCATTCTTGCCTTTATCGGACGTGGTCCTCTTGCGGCCGGACATCGATGAATCCTTTGGAACTCAAATGCGTGCACCTCTTCCTCATCCAATTTCAATTTTTCTTTCAGGAAAACTTTCACCACTTTTTCCGTATCCTCTGGCTCTTCAAGATTTCCACTCTCTGGAATTCCTAAAAACACAATGTTTTCTCTTGCAGCATACACCCTAAGATTCTCCAGCTCCGCTGACACTCTCTCTATCTCCTCATCAAAATTCTTTCTCAGTTGGGGATCATCTCCTTCTGTATTTTCTCTGTCTCATGTGAATTAAAGGTAACCGATGTAATGATATCCGTCAGCTTCGATTCTATCTGCATGACGCGAGATATGGTCTCTTTAAGTTGACTCTCCATTGTCTTTTCCAAACTGTCGAGTCGTTCCTGTGTTTTCTTAAAATGATCCACCATTAACTGCCTGAGGGATCCAGTTTCTTCATTGTCATTAAGTCCAGAAGCCCGGCCAGAAGCCCCCGCCTGCTGCTGGCTCGCAGGGCTGGCGGACGGCTTTTTCTCTTCACGTCACGGGACATCACGGGTGCAGATTCAAAACGCAATTCAATACAAAATCAGGAGAGGATCCGCAAGCGTGCTTACTCATCGAAGTACATGTCGGTTTCTGGATTTCTTGTTGTCACGGGCAGCATTGCCAGCGAGCTCCAAGATTTCCGCAGTCAAGTACTCGAGGACAGCAGCCATGTAAACAGGGGCTCCACCGCTTTAATATCTCCGCTTTAATCGATTCCGTATAAACGATTTTTCTCTCATCTCGATGCAATTCCCTGGTCCGTTTCAAAATAACATGTGCACATTCGTTCGCATAAGTCGTTTTGGAATGTGTGTTAATTATCGCACTACCATCCCTTCGGGCATTGGTTGTAAGAAATCTGCAACGGCCACGACCACGTGCGCATGCCACTCATTGTTTTGTTTACATACCTGTCAATTTCTCTTGCATGCATTGACGTTGCGCAATGCAATTTCTCCACGTGTAGCGTAGCGCATTCAACACATGCAGTGCTTTTTTATGTTTTTTAATACAGTCATGAAAGTCGATTTGAAGTCTGCTTGCGCGGATTTTCGGCTATGTCGACGCAATTTCCTCAGTCCCGATGAGATCGAGTTAGGCGGAGTTGACTGTACTTAAGAGCACAACTGTGTGTATGATGTATCAATGTACATACATGAATGTTAATCAATTCATGAAGTTATACATTACAAATTATACAAACGTGCAAAAAAATCATTGAAATAATCACTCATTTGTCCAGTTTTCAGCATACATGAACTCGGCCAGTATGTCTTCACAACCTACTAGCTAGTGCATGTACAGCTGTTCATAGCAGGCATCAAGCTTGTATTTACCTGACGAAAGAAGGTCATCATGAACGCGCAACGTACATTAAGGGCTCAATCAGTATATTCAGTGCCAACAGGCATCTCGCATATGGATCTCTTAAGTAGATGTCACTAAACACTGCTTTGGAGGCCAGTCAACTGCCTCAGAAAACATGCATCACATATATTAAGTAACATGCAAATGTATTATAAACGTCGGTTAAGTTTCTTTCTCAATGAAATGTATAACATGAAATAAACTTCAATATATGAACTGTTTTTCATATTGTTCCAAAAGAACATCAAACACCAGTGTTATTGTTAAACTGGATCAGCTTAGACTGATGTAAATACAAAATCATAAATTGAATAATTGTTAATTAACTAAAATATTATCTTGTCCTCTAGGTGATTCTTTAAAGAACAAAATAATTATTTTTAAAATCTCATTGTAGAAGGGTGTGCTTCACAACACTTTCAGAAATTAACAGAAAATATTTATTAAAAAATATAAATGAATGAATGATTCCTTTCAGAGAAATTGTGTTTGAAAGAGTGTGTTCTCTTGTGACATGTCTTCTAGTGTGGATGTTGGCACAAGACATGAAATAAGTTTGTAACAAATTTATATTTTCAATGAAAATATGACTCAAGAAAATTACAATGTACTCTCTAAAAGAAAGAGTGAAAAAGTTTACTCTTTTAGGAGATTAGTGAATTTTAGAAAAAGAGTAGAATAAGAGTGAATTTGGAGTGAATATTTGCGTCATTCACTCTTTTTGGAATGACCTCTGGGATCACTCCGGAAAAAACGAGTGATCCCGGAGTTCACTCCAAAAAGAGTGAATAATGTGAATATTCACTCGAAATTCACTCTTATTTCACTCTTTTCTAAAATTCATTCCTAAAAGAGTGAACTTGTTCACTTTTTTTTTAGAGAGTATGTAAGTGTCAGTTTGGCAGTTTTCCAATGTCTACAATCCTATGTGATTTTGAGGATGGACATCTGTGTTTATTTACAGGACAAAAATATTGATTTTGATAAAGACAGAGCGAGTGGTACATAATTTGCCTTTGTTAGTCCAAGTTGGGCAGAAGACAACATCGACCAGTATTACTTGAACAATAATGTTATAAAAATGCTGAAATATGATGAAAGTTAAAAGGTTATGAACTCATGCTTTAATGTCCTAGTTGATGACAAATCACAATTGCAGTTCACATATACATGTAGAAATCGTAAAGGTGTTATTTGACCCCCCCCCCCCCCCCAAAAAAAAAAAAAAAAATAATAATAATAATAATAATAATAATAATAATAATTTTAAAAAAGGAGAAAATTAATAGATTAATTAATTTTAAAAAAAATCATAATATTATCAATTAACATAAGAAATATCAATTAAATCAATCCAATCCACTAGAGAGACAATAAGGAATACATATCTACATTATGTTGTTTCAAGGGAGTCTTGGCTATCGAATCTCCAATGTTTTTCTGTTCATCTCACGACAACGCCTGGCAACTTTATGTATGCATTTACATAACTGCATTTGTAGATTATGTAAAAATATAAGCCGATCTGTATAGATTCCTGATCATAAAGTTAGAAAATATGATACAATGTACGAAAACAAAAACTGTGAATAATAGCTATTCTATAAAACAAAGAAATATACAAGCACAATTGGGCATTTGAAGTTTCTATCTGATCCTTACCCTGCTTGTCTCCTTGACCCATTTTCACTGTCAGTTGTCAACAGGCTTTGGTTGTTTTCAGTCTTTTTTAGCTTCTTGCGAGCTTCTTTATATGTTGCTGTTAAAACGACAACAAATAAAGGTTAGGCACACTCTTAAATTACAAATAAGATAACCAGAGGGCGCCTTTCAACAGTGAACTGAGACTATTTCGTTCTTGCCAAAATATTTCAATTTTCATCGTTTTAATCAACTTGGATGCCAGATTTTAACATGTAAAAATATCATTCAGCTACTGTCCACCAGGAGTACATGCATTTATTTATTCTGCTTTGGATTTCACCATTACTACCAAGTGCCTTATCTCTTGCCAACCCGCCAAGACTCAGATAAGTTGCGTGCAGTCCCATGCACTCACTATTTTGATGTAAGTACAGTCAATGTACATTCACGTGTAACTTGGCACCATTGTCATCGTGTTACTACTTACTGTATTGCCTTCTAGTTCTACAAAGCACTTGTGTATATGAGACTGCATTTGTAGACCTACTCTACTTAACTTGGTTTTTTCCTTCAAATTAGTTTCAAGAACCTTTACGCCAGACTTTATCTCTTTAGGCCTATCTTCAAGTGTATAATGGCGGACAATACTCAGGGAAAAGAGAAAGAGAAAGTGGCTGTCAATACTCGGGGAAAAGAGAAAGAGAAAGAGAAAGTGTCTGCAATTATAAAGGATATTGTGAACGACCCTAGGTTCCTAAGTGTCATCGAATCTCAGTTGGTGAAACATTTGTCTGAGATGAAGGTCACTCTCGACAAGCATGAAGGGAGCATCCTGGAATTGGAGTCCACTCTTAACAGTAAGAACAAGGAAATCCAGCAGCTACAGTCACAGCTCGAGAAACAGAACAACAATGTTGTGCGTCTGCAAAATCGTCTCAATTATCAGGAACAATATGAAAGGAGAAACTGTCTCCGTTTCTTCGGAATTCCTGAAAAAGCAGGGGAACGTACAGATGATCTCGTCATCCAAGTAGCCACGGACATAGGAGTTGATTTGTCCAAAGCCGACATTGAGAGGAGTCACCGGTTGGTAAACCGAGGATCAACAAACCGCGTGCAATAATAGCAAAATTTGTCTCCTATCGGAAACGCGCAGAAGTCATGCATGAGCGTCGTAAACTCGCCGGCTCACGGAAGTCGATCATGGAGGACCTCACTGCCCCTAATGCCGAACTTCTGAGCTACGCCGTAAGCAGTAACACCGTCAAAGCAGCTTGGTCACTTGATGGCCGTATCTTTGTCGTAGGAAAAGCCCCAGGATGCCAGAAGAAACTCGTAAAGACCAAAGCGGACATTGATAAACTATAGTTGACTCATATGATGTACTCCTGGCATTAACATCTTAGCCTTTTAAACCTTACTTCAGTTTTTTTTTTTGTGTTGCTGTTGTAGGTTGTAGTTGTTTTATATTTTAGATGTTTTGTGTTTATTGTAATTGTGCAGTAAGGTCAGCATTTTTAGATTGTTCCAATTGTGACTTAACATTGACTGATGATGTTGAATCATGCCATTGTATATTTCCAAGATGTGTTCATTCTCTGTATCCCTTCAGTGAAATTGGTAATGATGAGCTACAATTACTATTTTTCAGTGATACTGAAACTGTCATTAACCATCAGTATATCCATGATCTTAATGATATAAATAACAGCTTTTCCAGTAATATTGATGAATTTGATGTGCAATATAACCATGATTTCAATTGTAAATATTACCTTGAAAAGGAATTTGAAGAATTTTCCATAGGTAGGTGTATGGGTAACAATTTTAGCATTTTGCATTTTAACTCTCGCAGTCTTTCCAAAAACTTTCAAGAAATTTCTGATTTCATAGCTACTTTACCTTTGAATTTTACAATTTATGGCTTTTCAGAAACGTGGATAAATGAGAGCACTCCTATTTTATTTCATGTTGAAGGCTATAGTTTCATCCATAAAGACCGTATACATGCAAGAGGTGGGGGTGTAGCCTTATTGGTTAGTAGTGAGTTGAATTTTATTATTAGAAATGATCTATTTAACAACTCTGATAACTATGAATCCTTGTTTATCGAAATTTCACTGAAACATCAAAAAAATATCCTGGTTGGTATTATTTATAGAAAGCCACAATCTAATGTTAATCAGTTTAATGATGTATTTCAGAATTGCTTGGAAAGAATTCATGCTGAAAAGAAACCCTGTTATATCATGGGAGATTTTAACATTGACCTGATGAAATCAAGCAATGCATCTACAAATCACTTATTAAATGTTTTGTATGCCAATAATTTTCTTCCATTAATTGATAAACCTACTAGAATTTCACATACTTCATGCACTCTCATAGATAACATATTTACTAATAATCTCAATTGCAATATATCATCTGGTTTGTTTTACAATGACATTTCTGATCATTTACCTGTCTTTCAAATCACTGAAGAATATAGTTTTGATACAAAAGATATCTTCTATGAGAGACGACTCATAAATGAAAACAGCATCAATTCTTTCCAAGAAAAATTGTCGTCTATTGATTGGAATGTAATTTTAACTTGTGACTCTGCTGATAAAGCATATGACATTTTTCTCAAGAAGTTTACATTACTTTACAATTCTACTTTTAAAAAAGTGAAGTCAAGATTGGAAAAGAGGGCAAAAAAACCATGGATTGATTCATTATTACTCAAAATGATCAGGAAAAAACATAAATTATACAAAATATATTGTAAAAATCGCACTGCAAAAAATAAAAAGAAACATGTTAAAGTGAGAAATGAGTTGAATAAACTATTAAAAGATGCTAGGAGAAAATTTTTATGCAAACAAATTTAATGAATGCAGTGGTAACTTAAGAAGAACATGGAATGTAATAAAAGAAATTCTTGGTAATAAGAAGAAAAACTTACCAGATTTTATAAAAAGTGGTAATGATACAATCCATGGTGACAAAAATATTGCTAACAGTTTCAATGAATTCTTTGTTAAAATTGGTCTGCTCTCTAATAATTCTACAAATCATACTGATTGTCAGGCTTTTAAATTTTTTTTGCCTGAATCATTCACTGAATCCATATTTTTCCACCCTACAAATGAGAGTGAAATATATGATGTAGTAAAGAATTTGAACTCAATTTCTACTTGTGGTATTGATGGTATAAGCCCACCTGTAATAAAGAAAATTATATATTTTATTTCTAAACCACTGTGCTATATTTTTAACTTATCCTTGTCTTCAGGAGTTGTCCCATCTAGTTTAAAGATCGCTAGAGTTACTCCCATCTATAAAAAGGATGATGTACATAATGTTTCCAATTATCGCCCGATATCGGTCTTACCATTTTTTTCAAAAATTCTTGAAAAAATTGTTTACTCTAGACTTTATGAATTCCTGAGTAAGAACAATATCTTGAATGAATATCAATATGGATTCCTGAGGAACGCTTCCACTGATTTAGCGGTTATTAAATTACATGACTATATTGTTGATTCTTTGAATAGAAAACTACATACAATTGGAATTTTTCTCGACCTCAGCAAGGCGTTCGACTGTATTGATTTTCCTATATTACTGTATAAATTGCAATGTTATGGAGTAAGGGGAACCCCTTTGCTTTGGTTTGAAAATTATTTGTATAACCGATTGCAATATGTATCTTACAAAGGTACCTTGTCGGATTCTCGTCCAATTGCATGCGGCGTTCCTCAGGGATCCATATTGGGTCCACTGTTATTTCTAATATTTATCAATGATCTGCCGTATTGTACTGATAAACTCAAATTCATTCTATTTGCTGATGACACCAACATTTTAATCTCAAGTCACTCATTATCTTCATTAAATGCCATAGTTAAAACTGAGCTGGAAAAAGTCTCACTTTGGTTCTCTTCAAACAAACTGTTACTTAATACAAATAAATCTAACTTTATGTACTTCCATATTAATATTAAAAAATCAATTCAACGTTCTTTGGATAATTTTCAAATTAAAATGAACAACAAAGTCATAGAACGCGTCCATCACACAAAATTATTAGGTGTTGTCATAGATGAGAAATTGTCCTGGACTGACCATATTTATACAATTAGAAACAAGGTAGCTAAAAATGTTGGTGTTATCAGCAAACTTCGTCTCATTCTTCCTCAACATATTCTTTTTACTTTGTATAACACATTAATTTTGTCCTATTTAAGTTATTGTAATGTGGTTTGGGCTAATACCTATCGCTCGAAATTGCAGCCTTTATACCTCTTGCAGAAAAGAGCAGTCAGAATATGTACACACTCACATCGTTTGGCCCACACTAAAGATTTATTTGTTAAACTCAATGTACTTACTGTATTTAACATAAATGACTATCAATGTGCAATTCTGATATTTAAACATGAAAAAATATTCTTCATAATTCAATATCTTGTATGATCAAGAAAAACTCGAAATTACATAACTACAATACAAGAAATAAGGATAGATATCACTTATACCCTGCAACTAAAAATTTCACCCTTCAGTCTTTTCGACATTATGCACCTGTAGTATGGAATAATCTGCCAATTGAAATTTGGTCTTGCAAGACACTCAATCTTTTTAAACAAAAGCTTAAGAAATATTTGCTGACATTGTAAATTTGTTAAATCTTTATTCAGTGTCTAACTGCATTGTATAGGGTTTGTGTGGGATCTATCCTTTATTCTACTATATATCTCAACTTTTTAATAATTTTGCATTAATCTGGTTTTATTTCTATTACATTCATGATATAGTCTTCTACCATCTGGGTAGCCTACTCGACAAGCCACTTGGCTTTTATTGGCTATACCCAAATTCCTTATTAGTTATGACTATTTTTCTGTATATTTTGATTTGCATCTACTTAGTTTTATTCAATGTCCCTTTTCCTTTGTATTATATATATATATATATGTATTCAATTGATGTGAAATGTATTTTTATATGGAATTTGAAATAAAACTTGAACTTGAACTTGAACAAAAGATTTAAAACAAATCCCAAAGGATTGTGGCGATCAAGTTACTTGCCGATACAAGACTTATATATTTAAAGTACATGTACATGTAATATCAATTGACTTAAATGTAAATCTTAAAATATTTGAATTCAATCCCAAATCGGAATGCTTAAAATTCAAATCCGGAAGAACAAATTTTTAATCTGGATCGGCTGGTCACATCAACAGAATCCTTCAGGATTTATATTTAATTGCCTGTAATTTAGAGTGTAATGACAGTTCATGAAATAAATGTGTTATTTCAACAACAAATCCACATTTGCTCTTTTATCCTTGTTTAACCCACTGACCTCTACGACCTGGACGTTTCATTGGCTCAGAGAAGTGAAGTCGTGGTCCGCCATGTTGCACTTCTGAAAAATCAACGCGCGAGAAAGCTGGAATACAGATTTGTGTAAATCATGCAGACGCCCATGGTCAAAACGCGCAGGCAAGTAACAGCTGTTCAGTGCGTAACGTGTAATAAACCACATCACTCTCGGAAGAGTAACATGGCCGCGCCCACTTCAAGTGCTCGCACGCGCGGGAATGGGCAGTGATCCGTCCAGGTGGTAGAGGTCAGTGTTTTAACCCTTTCAGGACGACTGGACACATTGTGTTTTGGCTCAATAACGTTTGATTCAGGGCTCTAAAAATCTATCAGATACATGAGCAGAAACAGAAAAATATTATACACAAAATCTGACCATTGTGATTGTGTAATCATTTGTCGTTTTGACGCAGCAAATTTTTTAAAGGAAAATAATCATGGAAATTGTCAAATCCTTAAATTGGCAACGTGACAAACAAATTAAAATCACTATTTCCCAAGTAAATTAGCAACCTTTTTACTTCTAATACACTTTTTGGCAATAAAGAGTCAATTAAGTAAAATTGTATTTCATATACAATATTATAGAAATAGAAAAAAAATCTTGTGTTGCCGATTTGAGAAAGAAAAAGTGATTGAATTTTCTGTTAAATAATTCCTGTCCTGAATGGGTTAATGAATAATTGCTGATCATGTAGGGATCCTGATCAGAATAATAATACTAATTGTATTAAACTTTTAGGTTTCAAATTCTAATCATGAAAATCAATAAAATATATAGATGGCCATGCGTTTTGAACTCGCCACCCGACGCGTTACGTCGCCCGATTCTGAAATGTTCACACCTTTCGAGTTTCAAATGATCATAACTCAATTTTTTTTACTCCTACCCTATGAAAAGTATACATTTTCTGAAAGGAAATTTGATAAGGAATTCCAAAATGGCTTCAAAAATGAGGTAGGGTGAGGGACTAAAATGTTATGACTGAAATATTTGGATGTTTCGGACCAAACAAAAAAATGATCATATTAATTTCTCCTTATCATATATGGATTCCTCATTAAATTTCCTTTCAGAAAATGTATAACTATAGAATGTTGCTAATTTCCATATTGTAATCACGAACATGTCAAAATAAGTCAATTTTGAAAAATTTCGAAAAAATCAAGAATTTTTAATTATTGAATAATAATAATAATAATAATAATATAGACACTTATAATGCGCAAAAACATATCCACCCAAAGGGTGCTCAAGGCGCTTACAATTCAGTTGCATATAAACTTAACCTAAAATACAATTACAATGATAACATTACAGGTTAGGGTATAAAGACATTGAAATTCATGTCAATGCAAATTACTACAATAATAATGGGCATTAGATGAGTTTTCAGACAGGACTTGAAATGTTCTACTGATTTACAGTCCTTTATTTTAGTTGGAAGACTGTTGAACAAACGGGGAGCTGCTGATATAAATGCTCGATCACCCCATGACCGTCTGGTTTTAGGAATGAAAAGATCAAGAGTAGATGTATTGGAAGAGCGGAGACCAGGACGACCAGGCTTGTGAAAGTCAAGAAGAGATGAAATATACATAATATATATTAATATTCATAATATATTGAATTATGGTATCAATTGGCTTGTTTTTTCATTTTGATTTGGCTGCAAATGATACACTGTACCTGGGCTTTTTATCTACAAAATAAGACCAAAATCAATAATGTAGCCTACAAAACTGCGAATTTATTCAAGTTTAACACAATAGATGTTTTCTTCCCACAGCGTTCGCACTTCGATTTCCACGTCCAATGCCTTAACCACTCTCACATTCCATATCCAATCAAGTGTATTGCCACCAATTGAAATGCTACATTGTTTATACTAATAGATATGATTGAGGCTTTACTTAGCTTTAAAGTGAGACCATTTTCATAACAATACCTCTCTGTTAAGCTGAGATACAATGACTTTTAGCCGAGTGGAACACAATATTACGCAACCAATTCACCATGTTTCGCAGCATATTTAAGTTACATGACCCCCAAAATTTATATGAAGTTCTTGAATTTCAAGTTTTTATGTGCATGAATATGATAGCTCTCTTGATTAGCTACATTATGACATAAAAATCATGTTTATAGTCCATGTATTAGCGAAGTTATTCAACTTTAATGGTGCTTTTTCGCAAGGCGCACTTTTTCCCCATAGACTTTGTGTGTACCACTCCCCCCCCCCCCCCCCCCCCCCAACCACCCTCAAAGTTCGTCATTCTTTCACGCATATTTTTGTTATTTGAAAAGCTATGGATTTCATTTACATGTCTTGTACAGCATTTAATTACCTTTCAAATGAGACCTCTTTCATGACTATACCTTTCTGTTTGGCCGAGATATTATTAATGTAACGTTTCAAAAACGTAACAAAACCACCCTTTTTGGGTGGCGAGGTCATGACGCATGGCCAGATTAACAATAACAAATATTAAAATGCCCTTGTATTTTAATGCCAATAATGCTATGCCTGGCTGTAGCTGTTTGAAACTTGAGTAATTGATGCATTACTATAGTACCTGTTTTCCCATGTTGCTGCAGCTCCATATCAAACCAGTCCCAGTTCTCATGTGGGATCTCGTGGTTCTTCACAGCCTGCACAGCCCTAATACCTTTGTAAGGAGGCCATTGGCACTGGCGGGAATCTTCACTCACCCAGGAGGACGACACAATGTCGATCTCCTGCGTTTCTTTAAATTCCACGATTTGGAAATAGGACATAATGCTGCTGATGTACACAGAGTAAAGAATTTTGAACAGTATATAAAGTTATAAGCCACATATATTTGGAAGCTGTACTCTTCACATGCATGTCTAAATGTACAAGGAGGTGCACAGGGAATTCCAACAAATCTAGGCATGTCTTCACATGAATTAGAACATGAAATCGGCCATTTTAAAGTACAAGGATAGTTTTGGTACATCTGAAAACCTTTCCAAAAGAAAGTCAGAGAAATTCTAGTATTTGTTCATGATTATGAAGGCATATCATCGAGCAGTAATGGTTTGCTCTGAATCTCTTGTATTTGTTTTTAAATAATTTATTTGAATTATATTTTGAATTGTTCGGAGGGACTCCAAACAAACACATTTCTATAACGTTAAAGCCATTGTTTAACAATGTTGCCAGTTTAAAAAAAATTCAAATGCATGGTTCTACATGCTATCAGTGTCTCTGATATGGTATACAAATGAAGTCCTGAAAAATTTGCGCTCCAAATTTATCATTTAGTGCCTTAAAAGAGTGAAAATCTTTGAGTGACTGGTTTTACCATACTCATTCTTCCCCATAGACTATATGTGTTAGAATAAATCTCATCCTGAGTTTTATTATCAAGTGATATTTATCCATAAATATCTTGATAGGGAATGCGAAATATTCTAAACTTTCGTATTATAAGCTGTTTATTTTTCCATCTGAACATCATTATATAGCTCAGACATCAAATTTCTCTGATTTTTTAAATCAAACTTCCACAATGTTAAACAATGTCTTTAAATCTATAAATATATTTAAATTATATTTAAATTTAAATTGTTAATCTAACTTTGGTTCAAAGCTTAAAAGTTGTTCAGAAATACTTTGGATATACCGTATTATCTAATATGAAAATTTTTCTTTTTCTTTACCTAAACTATCTCTGTGCTTTAAAGGGAATGAAATACAGGCATCTTTGAGCATTCAATAAATGCAGAATAATTAGAGAAAGAAAATGGTGAAAGTCAGAGCAAAATTGGATAATTGGTTCAAGTGTTATGAATTTTCAAAGTTTTACTAAATCTGTGTAATGGCCGCTTATGGGGATCCTTGATGTTGGCAACTCCGCCAATATCTGTGATGTCACCGATGAGAACTCTCCTTTGGTTTTGTACACAAATTTCCAATATTTTTCATTTTTCTCAGAGGGCAGTGAAGCAATTGAACTAATTCTTTCAGAGAAGCAAGTACATGTAGAATGATATTAGTCATACAGGTATCATACAAGAATAACAAGCAAGGGAAAAATGTACTTTTGCTAAAAAATGAACAGTAGGGAAAATCTGTGTCTCTAATTTTTATGCATTTATTGAAAGCACAAAGATGTTTGTATTTCATTCCCCTTTAATGTATGTTTAATAAACTGTACTTGCTTTTGTTTTCAAAGTTTGGGTTTAAAGAGGGGGTCTCATGGCGAAAAAAAAAATTGGGGGGTTTTCAGGATGTGAAAGTATACATTTTAAGGAATAAATACCTGTATTACCTTTCTAATTGTCTGAAGGGAACTATATGTATTTCAAGGATGAAAATCCACCTTTTAACCGTTTTTTAAGTCACGATCAGCTGTTCCGATAAACAAAGCCATCCTCATGAATATGCAAATTTTGACCCCTTACGTCATGTCAAGTAGTCGTGTCAGCATCAAAGTCAGCATCGTAGCGCGCGCTAGCTATAGGCGCTAGGCGCTAGCATATATAGCATGATCTAGTATGACATTTGCGTATGCCAATGAAATGTCGGACGAGTGCGAAGCTGTTTACCTGATCGAAGAAGAATGTGAGGATTCCCCCTTCGAAAGTTCTTCATCTGAATCCGACAATGAGGTTATCGAGAGGGATGATCATGTGGAAGAACGACAAGAGGGAGACGTGATTGTGGAGGCGGCGAGTATAGCATAATGGGAGCAGAGCCTCTTACCAGTTCGAACCCAGGGCCAAGCTGCAACGGCTGGCTCGTCCACCGGATTCAACCCAGCATGAGACCACCGAAGCGAAGGCGATCGATGTATGATGGGAACCATCTGGTACGTTTCGATACTACGATAGTCAAAATTAGTCAGACAATTTTTATGCCTTATCATTACATTATTCCCTGTTCAACCCCATACCGTTGTTGATTAAATAGCAATGCATGAAGAAAAAAAAATAACCTCAGCCTCTCACTCTCACTCTCAGAGTTACTATTAGCATTGTCATTAGTCTAGGTCTGTGAGCTAAATTTTGTCAGGCCTGAGCTGGATTGGGGCACACCAAAATGACTAATTTTCCTAAATAACACTGGGAAGAATACTGAGAAATGTTGAGTGTTCCATAAATTACTGTGTCAAATTAAAAAACTTTGTCGTTGGACAAATGCTGTTTAGGGTTTCAAAAATTAGTACTGTCACTGTGTGAATTAATTTTTTATGCGTTCCCAGTTCGACCTATACTATAGGATGCTGAAGTGAAGGTACATGTATAATTGTTTTTAAATATAAGTTAATGATGAGTGATTTCTGTCCTAAGGGGAGAGCTTGTGCCTTTTAGTTTTGTGGCAACGAGCTGTAGGTATACCGGTCAACCGGTCAACCGCACTTGGTCAAATTTGTTTTAATCCAGTGGGGGGGGGGGGGGGGGGGGGGGGGGGGGGGGGGGTTGTATTTATAACTTTATCATTTAATGTTGTGTTCCATGTTTACATTTGATGATATCCTCTTTTTTTTTTTCTACTTCAGGAGACTGAGACATGTGGCATACCGGCAGCTAGCAAGGTGGTGCTGGGGCTACCTCGGAAAGGAAGCGTGAGTCCCTCTTCCATCATGTGCAGTCACCACGATACGGACAACCTTTCCGTCAGATGACTTCTGCGGGTTCCGTGAACCCCCAGAGTCTTCAGATTAACTTACACCTTACAACGGTTCTTTTAAGAACCACCATACAACCAAGAAAGAAACGAAAGATTGCTCTTATACACTATGCAAAAAAGAAAGTAAACACCTTTTCAATATCAATGTTTACATGTATATTTTTAATGAAAATTAGAGTATTAAATATCAAATTAAAGGGAATTTGTCTTCCAAGCCATGAGGTAATCAAGAAGTGAATTTTTTTATGCATGATTGAACACACTTTTGTGTTTCAAAGTGCAAAAGCAAAAATTGTAAAACTTTCAAATCAAGTCAGACCCCTTGAAATTCACAATAACATGGCAAAGAAAAGGAAAACCATTATAACCACTTACATGGACTATTATGAAACCGAAAATCTGTATTTATTTGCGTAACTTTTCTGCCCTCAGTTTCTCTTTCTTTTAAGTCAATATCGTGTTGGCCGCCAAAATTGTCAATCAGTTCAGCGCATGGATGTCTCAAAATGGATATTTCTCAGTGTAATCTACCCTGCGAAAAGTTTCTCCACTCCTGAACCGCAGTGGTGGATCCAAGGAAAGAACCAGCCACTCCCTTTTCCATGATGTCCCACCCCACCCCCCCCCCCCCCCCCCCCAATACACATGACTCAAGTTTGTACCCGAGAGTGTACTGCTTTGAAATAATTATGGTGGACTTGGTAATATTAAGTTAATGGAGGGTCCATCATATTCTTTCATCATATCAAGCGTAATACTATTATACATCCAGAACAGAGGGCAGCATATTAGCAGACTGGATTTTGAAAATGGGATTGTGCAGAATATAATACCTCTATTCTAGGCTCCAGTGTTTATACATTTCGTCGATATGATCAGATGATAGGATTGATTGTATACTCTTTATTACCTCTATATAGGTTTAATTTAGAAATATCAAAGGTACATCGCGATATAATTTTGATTCTCTCTTCCCCCTCTCTGTCTCCCTCTCTCTCTCTCACCTTTCCCTTTTCATATTTCCTTTGTTTCTTTGCTTTTATGCTAGAGCCCTATTGAAGATGTTATGGAATTGGCTACCATGCAGTGAAATATTGACGGATGCAGGCGGGAGCGTAAGGGGCACGTGCCCCCTCTATTTTTTGGAAATCACACATCGAACATTCACAATTGATATAGCTAAATCTAAGAAAAGTGTCATCTGCGCCCCCTCTACATTCAAATTTCTGTTTGCACCCCCTGTATTGCCAAATTGTGGATCTGCCCCTGAATATCAATAATTGTTTTTCATGTGCAGCCTTTCATCCTGAGGAAGTCTTTATGGACTGAAGAATCTTCAGTCAAGCTTTATATCTTCTTCCCTGAACCATTCAGAATGGTTGTTCTAATTTGCTTTACAATTTGCAATTGATTGCAATTTTCTCACAACACCCCATATGTTTGTCATCATGATGATGAAGTCAACGACTTTAAGTTGCATCGAAAGATCATGGTAAAATGTCCAACCGAGTTGTATCAGGCCCTAGCAATGGCTAAAAATGCACTAAAGACGCAAACTGGAACTGGGCCCTGATAAGTGTAAAAATGATGAAAAATAGTTGTCTCCAAGAGCACAAAACACTTTGTGGACTCAATTACAGGCGAGCAATGGAAGAGTGAAGAAAAAGTCATGCACAAAATGCATTATAGAAAGAAGAGCCCCAGGGGGCACGACGCTCACCTGAGGTGGATCAATTCACATCTGGTGCATGTTCTCACTAGCACCACCAGGAGATATGTCAGAAATTGAAACAACTAGGAGGATGTACATGAGATGATGTTAGAAGTTAACATAATTCCCCCCCCCCCCCCCCACCCATGGTCTACAATGTCATGTATTATTTCAATCTCCTACATCTAAGGATGATTCCCACCAAGTGTGGTTGAATCATACAACAAATCATGCAAAGAATGTACATTTCCCCTCCTGCATATTAACCTCGCCCTCGCAGGACCCCTATGGGGCCACCCTGAGAATGTCATGAACAACTTTTTTTTATTAATCTTCAAGATGTATATATCTAAAACTTCTGGATCTGGAGAAGAAGAATGTTTGAAATTTACCTAGCTTTTACACTTGGGGGCTCTCCCCCTGGGGCCACATGTACCATTTTAGCAACTTTGGATCCCCTACCCCTAAGGATGAATCCTACCAAGTTTGGTTGAATTCCGATCATGTGTTTTGGAGAAGATCAGAATGTACATTTTGCCTGGCAGCGCCCCCCCCCCCCCCCTCCAGTATGTTACCCCCACAGGGCCCCTATAGGGCCACTCAGAGAAATTTCATGAACAACATTCATTCTTCATCTATAGAGGTATCTCCATACACAATACCAAGTCCAAGCTATGCCTGGGTCTGGAGAAGATGTTTGAAATTTACATAGCTTTTACAATTGCATAGCTTTTGCCCCCCTGGGCCCCCCTGGGGGCGACATGTACCATTTTAGCAACTTTGGATCCCCTACCCCTAAGGATGATTCCTACCAAGTTTGGTTGAATTCCGATCTTGGGTTTTGGAGAAGATGAAAATGTAAAAAGTTAACGGACGACGGACAAATTTCCATCGCAATAGCTCACTCGAGCCTGAGGCTCAGGTGAGCTAAAAAACGTTATTATTTACATTCCATAGGCACGATCGATACTGATAAGAAAATAAACAAGAACATAAATCAAATACTCATTAAAGGCCAAGTCCATCCTAAAAAAAGTTGATTTGAATAAATATAGAAAAATCCAACAAGCATAACACTAAAAATTTCATCAAAATAGGATGTAAAATAAGAAAGTTCTGGTATTTTAAAGTTTCGCTCAATTTCGCAAAACAGTTATATGCACATCCTGCTCAGTATGCAAATGAGGGAAGCAGTGACGTCACCCACTCACTATTTCTTTTGTATTTTATTATGTGAAATACAAAATATTTCAATTTTTCCTAATGTGAAACAAGGTTTGATTCCACGCTGAACATGTGTAATTGCCATTGTTGCAACCTATACACAATTCAGTGAGAGCTTCCTAATTGTGAAATCTGCAGAAATTAAAATATTCTATATTTCACATACTAGTAATAAAATACAAAAGAAATAGTGAGTGGGTGACGTTACTGGTTCCCTCATTTGCATACTGATTCGATGTGCATATAACTGTTTTGCGAAATTGAGCGAAACTTAAAAATACCAGAACTTTCTTATTTTACATCCTATTTTGATGAAATTTTCAGTGTTATGCTTGTTGGATTTTTCTCTATTTTTTATTCAAATCAACTTTTTGTTAGGGTGGACTTGGCCTTTAATACCTTAACGTATTATATTCTAATAATTGGAAATTTAGGGCAGTGTGACGTTTTTGTTATCAGCAGTGCTACAGCACCACCACTTGTGAAGCAGCACACACAAACACATCATGGCTGATGCTAAGAATGTATGTTCTTCAAAGAAGGGCCGAACTTCAGCATTTTAATGTCTTCCATAGTTGCCATGAAAATGCAGAAATCAATACAACATGACAAAATGTTTCAGTTATTGGAGTTCCTGGGTGACTTGAATTCTTCTTCAACGCTTCCAGAAATATTGTGTTTCTTTAAAACTTGAAAGGTTTGGTTGGAGTTGGGCCATTCTTTTACTTAGATTTTCAATTGTCAGTGTATATGGCAAGCCATATAGATACACGATGGTTAGGTACTCTGCACAGAACAGTCTTGAATCTCGAGTGCAAACTTCAGTTCACATCAATTTAAAATATCGTGTTCGTGTATGCTGCTTGGCTTCCTCTGGAGTTGGCCGGTCATATGTAGACGATAGAGGCTGGGGAACATTCTGCAACAGAGGCATGTTGTCCCTCAAGGTCTTCGCTGAAAAGTTCATGCACGTAACCTAAACACAAAAGGATGAAATTATTTTAGCTATTAACAATTTTTTTTTGGCAGTCAATGCCCCACACATATTCAATGCTACTCTCAATTCATGGAAAATATAAAATATTGCCACTAGGCCAAAATTATGACATGGAAACTGGATATAAAGAAATTTGATAAAATATTCAACTATAACGAAGTATATTGTCCAAGGCCAAATGTAAGTATTTTGGGTATTCACCATTAGAAATAGGAAGAAAAAAAATTATGCAACAAAGTTCCATCCTCCCATGGACCTCATTTTTGTTTCCCTCTATTAATGGTTGTTCAAAAAACGGGATTGCATATTAAAACAAACTTTTATTTCCTTGAGACATTAAAGAAAAAACAATGGGTTTATAGTGACTATTTCTAGAAGAATAATGGCAAATTATTCTAGATGTTTTTGTGTATCTATCTAAAATTATAAATATTTACATAACTAAAGAATTACAACCAAAGGTAATAATTTATTATTAATTTATGTCCTTCCCTAATGGTCTCTATATACAGGGTGGTATAAAAAAAAAGGATACCCTTTGTTAACATCTAAACTCTCTGAATGTGCCTAGCATTCCATTAAGCTTGTAATGAACTGCACTGATTCAAATACCATATCATATGTTGGATCCTTTAGAACTCTTCTTAGTACAAAATCGCCATCTCGCCCTCTAGGATATGTGACAGCAAATTGCTCAGTGCCATCTTTCCTCCTTTTCGAAGCCCGTCCAGCATTCTCGTTGAAGTGCATTGCTGCTATCAAGAGTCTAGAAGAACGGTAACATCAAAATCATTTGTTGATGTAAGTATGCTTATGATGTGGAACTGGGGTTAAATTAGAAAGGGTGTATTTACTACATATGTTCCAAAGCAAATCTCTCTTAGAGTAAAATTGGAAAGAAAAAAAAGTTTGGGCCAAGTGCTACAATAATAATACATACTAATAGTATACCACTACTAATAGAACTAAAACCATCATATAATTTATAGAACTATATTAAGTTATCTACATAATATATTGGCATTTCCCCAACTTCATCTTATTTCTTGCACCATAAATTGGACTTATTCTGCAATATGACTGGATAATCTTCACAACATAATGTAAAACATAACATGTTTTATGTCTACTAACTATGGTACAAGAAGACGCAGACTTGCTTGGTTGGTATTTGTGAGGGCAAAAAGAGTGAAAGGAAAATGAGATGACCAGAGATGGGAAAATGATTGGGGAGCACGTGGGTGGTCCAGGGGATGGAATGTTGGATGACCGTGGGAAGCACTGACCGTGGATTAGGGCTTGAATGAACGAGGGTTGAATGTGGTTGTCATAATAATGGTGGAAGCATGCGGAATGGTGGTAATGACGGTGAAGGGATGAGCTCATCGAATGGGAGTGCATTACATTATATGCATGTGCAAACACAGTAACATGATAGATTCTTACTGAATTCTACAGATAATAAAAGTAACATAAGCCCAGATGCACAGAATAAATGAGATACTGCAGTCGATATCATGTAAAGTCAAATTAATCTAGATCAGTTATTGAAGCATTGACTTGTGCATTACACAACTTACTATAAAAGTAACATAATAATAATGCGACATGAGCATCTTTCATGATGGATACAATACAAATGTCCATATTATTATTATTACTAACAATCTCATTCAATTTGAAATTTGGGATTTTGGACATCATTGAGTTACGATGTTGGCTTCATTTACCTGCATAGCATTCCTGTGTAGCTATATGCACACAACTTGGGTGCGAAGTAGTTGATGGTGCCATGGTACGCCTCAACACTGGATGTCTGCTGGCAAGGGTATATTTGCTTGATGTCACGTATCAGGTGCAGTGCCTCGCATATCTTCTCGAGTTCAGATGCTGGCTTAGTACCTAAACAAGCAAACCAAAACAGAAAACTATAAGACAAAAAACAAGTACATTGCAGTGGAGAGTACCTTCCACAATAAGCCACTTCGGAGATGCAATCTGAGCATGAGCAGATAAAGGTCATCTGTACCAAATTCTAAAACCCACTGACACTAATATTCGATATGTGCTCATGAATGTCATGTAATCATTATTCAATAAGCCATTTCGCTATCTCAGCGCCGCGGTGCATTGTGGGATAGACTCGCGGATCGCTGGAGATAAACAAAGAGCGTTGCCATGCGTAACGGGGTGCTCATTAAACTCGCAAAATATTGGATATTAGACCACTTTATATGACTCAAAATGACTGGAGACGATGTTCAGTTTAGTCTTGAACAAATTCAACAGTTAAGCTCATAAATACCTTTGGGCAATAATCATCAAGCTTGTTAATGTTAGGATAAGGCTATATAACCAGCTAAGTTTTGGGTCTTTAACATTTGACTAATTGAGAAAGGCACAATGACAATTAACAAGATTTTTTTTTTCAATATGAACAATTTTTCCTTAAAATTAATGAAATTTTCCCGTTAAAAATTTGTCTGTGCTACCTAATTAGCTCGGATGGTAAATATGGAATAAGATTTCGGTATTTTAATCACGATTTAAGTTGTGTTTTGTCACACGGCACGGCTCGGAAGTATTTTAATCGTAGTTATATTACAGTCCCACTTGTAATAAAATGTGTTATGTTTTAATTTACTGGTGGAATTTCGTTGAAAGCAACATAGGACAAAATACATTTTAAACGAGACTAACAATACATATCAGGGCTTAGATATTTGCCAATGAAACTGCTTACATTCGTAAGTAACAAAATAGCGATAGAAATGAAGGAAATCCAGCGATTCTTGATATAGTACGGAGTACGAGTGAATGCACAATCGCACGGTCAGGTCACTCAGGCTTGTTTGTTTATCTCCAAAAAATTGGAGACAAGAAAATGTCGCGCATGCGCAGTCGAGACTGCGAAAAGGCTTATTATGCACTAATGGTGCATTCCATGATATCCAGGTGGAAGTATTCTTTTTAAAGGGGAAAAGCTATTCATGAGGCACCTCTATCACTCCCAGAGTTATTTTTCTGAAGTGCACATAAAGGGACCCTCCATGTCTAAAATATCTGTGGATATTTGGGGTCATTTGTATCATGCGCTAACCCCAAACTGGCTTATTGCCCTTGTAGAAAAAAGAACATCCCTTCATTGCTATTATGTAAAAATATGTAGAACAGGCATCACATGCATATTCACCTGTTCTACTTATTTCACATAATAGCAATGAAGGGATGTTCTTTTGTCTACCAGAGCAATTGTGGAGGGTACAATGAGGAGCTGTATATTTTGTCTGCTCTCTTTGTCATCGTCTTCATAGTGATAGTACATGCATTTCACAGTTGTGTACTTGCTCACAATAATACCACATGATTTCATACCACAGTTTTTAAGTTCCATTATTTTCCTGTGATGCTGGAGAATTTCTGACATAGCAACCGCTACTGAGCATGTGCTCAACTAAGTGATAAGTACCTACAATGTTATTGTTTGGTTTATTTTAGGTGACCGATGATGTCATGATGAGACTCCAGGAGATATTTTTGAGGTAGGGCTTAATAAGTATAACATAATTTATTAAAAAAATTGGAAATATTTAATACATATTGAGATTAAAAAAAATGATTGCTAATTTTGTACTGTAAATAGAAATACACATCAAGAGATATCAATATTTAGCAGAATTCCATTGGTCCTTTAAGGCTCTCTTTTTTGTGTGTGTATGTGTGTATGTGTGTATGGGGGGGGGGGGGGGGGGGGGGGTGAAGAACACAGTCACATCACATCAGCTGAATATCTTAATTTTTGCAATATCTTGTTGACCTTGAAAATGGGAGATTTAGATTTGAGCTTAAAAATACATGCTAATCGTAAAAACAAAAGTGGTCACAGAATCAAAGACTAAAAATGTGTGATCATGAATTTAAAAAGAAAAATTGGGACGAAAGACTTACTGAGTTACTGTAATTTGATTTTGGATCCATTTTACAACACGGCAATCCCTAGTTCCCGAACTCTCATAGAGACTCGAGTATATGTATCCAAATACTTTAACATTTAAAAAACTAACCTGGTGAGATCCATGCTTTTTCCTGAATGGTTTGGTCATTCAAAGGTGCATGTGAGCAGGTCTTGAAATGGATGTTATTATGAGTATGAACACGGAGATCCATTTTGCGGCCATCACATCTGGGTTGGCATCTGGCGTTGAACAAGCAGTCCAGTACATATGGTTGGTGATGCTTTTTATCCAGGGCAAAATGCACTCACAGTCCTTCCTCATGCCACATGTCCGGAGCTTCTTCTTGAGACCTAGCGCCCCTTACGCTCCCGCCTGCATCTGTCAATGATATTCCACTGCAGGGTAGCCAATTCTGTAACATCTTCAATAGGGCTAGCTCTAGCATAAAAGCAAAGAAACAAAGGAAAGATGAAAAGGGAAGGTAAGAGAGAGAGAACGAGTGAGAGGGAGACAGGGAGAGAGGGGGGGGGGGGGGAGAGAGAGAGAATCAAAATTATATCGCGATGTACCTTTGAAATTTCTCAACATTTCTTCTGTAACCGCAGAAATTTCTCCCCATAAAATGTCAAAATCACATTTACCTTTTTTAGACTTTACAGCCAACTAAAAAAAAAAACCTATAATATAGAGGTAATAAAGAGTATACAATCAATCCTATCATCTGATCATATCCAATTAGCGCTAGATCTAGTTTTAAGTTAGATCTTAGTAAAACAGTATCGAAATGCCAACCCCCTGTCCAGGCCCTATACTATACTCTATACTAGCAAATGAAATGTTGATGCAATGCACTTCCGTACGGCCCAGTATTCACACTAAAGTATTTCCTGTTCAAGCCTCTAGTCTAGACTATTTCCATCACTCTCTTATTCAGTCTCACCTGGCAGGTAGATTGAGTTTATTCCATCAAAATCGCGAATTTTTGTACTCATTAACAAGTTAAGTCTTTAAGGCTGTCTAACTTTTGAGCCTCCGCCTGCGATCTCGCAAAGCGATACCATTGATTGTCATTGAGAATCGAGTACGACGACTGTGAATGGAAGAGCGTAGCAAGCGAAGACTAACCAAAATAGACTAGGCCTACCGCTACAGTACGGCGAATTTAGCTTAATGATACATTAAATTTAAAACCATAAATAATCACAGCCAACATGGCCAAGGCGAGACTTTATGGCCTTCTCGTGAAATAAGCCACTGCCTGGTCATCGAGTGTGTACACACTGCCGTGTAAAGTCAATGGAGGATGTGAACCCTCATTTACACGCAATAAACTGCATGTACTAAGTGGATGCGGGTGGCTTATTTCACGAGAATGCTGACTTGATGAGAGGAAAGGGAGATGGCAGTAATTCAACTTCAAATGAGGCTACAGTATTTTTGTAATAAACCAGGCGCAGGACCCTACGAATGTGCATGCCAGGCATTAGCACTATGAACACGATGACAAAAAAAGCGGACAAAATATACAGCTCCTCATTGTACCCTCCACAATTGTTCTGGTAACAAAACACATCCCTTCATTGCTATTAATAGAACAGGTGTAGGCCCTATATGCATGTGACACCTGTTCTATAATTTACATACTTTTACAATTAGCCTAGGACTATGTTCTATTGTCTAGTAGTACTAGCCTAGAGCAAGTGTGGGAGGTAAAATGAGGAGCTGTATATTTTGTCCGCTTCTTTGTTCGCCATGTTCATAGTGTAGGCCGGATTATTAATTGTGAAAGAACTTATACTCACTCGTGACCGTCATGACCGTGTTCGAATCCTTGCAGTTGCATCACTTATCTCATTCTCACAATAGGCTAAACCTAAACGCGGTAGTCTTCGTTTTATAGGACGGATGCTACTATTAAATGCTAATTTGTTAGATCTGTAATGTAGGAGTGTAGCTTCCTTGACCATCATTGGCATGCACAGTTGGAATTTAGGGGCAAATCCTCCGCTTTCTTTTAGTTTATCAGCAACTTCACATGTTGGTTCGAAGTGATTTCTCTGGAAATGGGCACTGACTGGCACTGCACACCGTTACGAATTCACTGTACCGTACCCGGCGCTGCAAAATCCTTGCGTGTACCGGTAATCTTCACAAAATTGATCCATTTTTTCCTATAACTGTTGGATTCTTAGGGAAACGATGGAAACTGACAGTCATATCTTTATCCTTATTTGTCTTCCTGCATCCACCAACAACGCAGTTAGTCGGCATTTTTGACGATGTAACTGTCAAAGAAGACTAATAACTGAGGTCGATGCGGGGTCGATGTAAACTACGAATTGCTCATTATAATAACGCGCAGCATGCATGTCAGCTAGCTATACTAGCCAGCGCCAGGCGAGGCCAGGCCAGGTCGAAGCGAGATCGACTACTTGACATGACGTCACGCGGTTGACCTTCGGTCACGTGAGAGTATACCATATGTTTCGCAAACCGTGTTAGAAATCCTTACAAAATAACATTTTCAATTATATGCTATAAAAATACTAAGGACTTTTAAGGTACCAATTATGAAGAATTGTGTTACTTAATCAACATCCTTACCATATAAAACAATAATTTGCAAATTTAAACCATACAAAAACCCGTAAGACCCCCTCTTTAAATTTTAAAACAAATAAATTACAAGTACATGTACATGTATATGCCAAGATCTTAACCGACAGCAGGTTGCAATGGAGATGTCAGGTGGAACTACCTAAAGGTCTAAGATTAGACATGACACTCCACCAAACTATCACAAATACCTGGTCTTACTGCTTTGTTCTCAAGCAAGAGTATTTCCAGCTAGAATGTAACTACCTGTATATGTAGCTACTGTATGACCAGGGAGGTGAAAAAAGATCTTTTTTCACCTCCCTGGTATGACTAACAATATGATTTGACAAGTTCCTCTTTATTGATACTAGAAAACATACAATCCATAACACAAAAAAGACTGCAAGTCTTGAATGAGTGTACACTCAATATAATGACTTGGCTTTGTAAAATAATTGCTTTCCATATTTATAGCCTGAAACAAAAATGTATTGGCACAAAAACATAAATATTATGTTACATACTAGTTGTACACTCTACCAAATATTCACACAACTTTAAGTATACTTGTATCTTATTTTTTTTTGAATAGGACATAATACAAATTTGTATGCATTTTTGTCATTCTGAAATTAAAACATTCACTTGCCTGATTGGGCCACAAAAAAAAATACTAGAAATCATAAAATGTTACTGGCCCGGAGTAGGATTTTACTGGCCCACGCCATCAGGTCGCTGTTTAGTGTCGAGCACTGCATGCTGTTAAAGAGGTAGTTAAGTTCTGGTCAAAATTGCGCTTTCCTAAATTTTGCAATTTAGATACACAAAGAGTGAACACAGATTTAACAGATTACGGGTCAAAACAAACTTAATTTGATAAAAACTTTGGGAAATGGTTGAAATATCAAGAAAAGTGAGCTGTGAATAAAATGCCCATGGCCAGGTGTTATCCTCTCCACAAGAATACACACAAACTCTTTCCAGTATGTGATATTCCGACTTCAGAGTTCAAAACCAAACTGCACAATCCCATTAACTTCTTACAAAGCTTCCTCAAATCTACATGTAGTTTTTCTTGTGATTCAAAAGGAGAGCAACATATCCCTTTTTGAATGGAAGAAGTACAACTTTATTGACTATTGCTGTGACCGGTTTCAGTTTCAGCCTATACCAAAATTTTCAACATAAACTATGCCAATCTTGCTTGATTCTACAGGATACTGAAAGAAAGAGGAAGATGACATGTACATTTTGTACACAACATATGATTGTGCACCGATCATAATGATATTCTGGACCTGGGAAATATCGTCTCCTATCAAAACCACTGAATCTGCACTTCTCTTAATTGAAACTGTAAATTCTTCCAAGATAATGGTCTTGAACTGGGAGCACACCTGTTGGTTCAAAATGGGAGGCAAGGGCCCAGACACATGTTTATGCTTATATGTCGTTCCTTCTTTGGCTTGTTGTGAACAGGTGTTTGAACCAGCCTCCATTTTTTCAGAA
Source organism: Heliocidaris erythrogramma (assembly GCA_025617745.1). Classification (NCBI taxonomy): domain Eukaryota; kingdom Metazoa; phylum Echinodermata; class Echinoidea; order Camarodonta; family Echinometridae; genus Heliocidaris; species Heliocidaris erythrogramma. Next base: position 34,714,870 of record CM046873.1, on the reverse strand, counting down.
ATCCTTCTGATTTTTTCAGAAATCCTTCTGATTACCTGTTGAAGAGGTTGACTTGGTTTGCGTAACATGCGTTTTAGCACTTGCAAATAGTTCACAAAAGGAAATCCAGAAAAATTGTCAACTGGTCCAAACTGCTGAACATCATCAGCTAAATGTATGATAGCATGGACATTGTAGATGATCATTTCCTTCCCAAACATATCTCCAAAGTTCTTTGAAAACACAATCAGCAATTCCTGTGCATATTTTGCATATTGCAATGACAATGATGGACTGCTCAAAATTGTCATGGCGACATGCAACAGGGAGAAATGTCCATATGACTCGTCTGATAAAATGCCTTTCAAGGCAACCACACCTGTATAGAGCAAGAATGTTCTGAATTCAGTTGCCTTCCACCTATCAATCTCGTCAAGAGATCTTCCTTTCCTGGAAAATTCACAAGGAATGAAAGCCTTAAGTTCGAGCAAGCTTTCAGAAATAGCATTGACATTTCCCCATCCAATACGAGTGCGTAGAGGTCCACGCATCCAGACCAGAATCAGTTTCCTGACAATACCTAGACATACATTATGCATATAATCTATTGGAAACTGACTAACCATTCCTACATGTAACTCCGACAATATGCTTGTGTCATTATGGTGCTCTTTGTTTTCCTGGTTAAGAAAACTATCATCAGTTCTTCGTTCTGCTCCAACCTCAGGGAAAGTGACACGATGCTCAAAATACACCCCTCTTTGGGCACATTTGTCACATCCATAGTATCCACCATGACCCTTGGTACACTTGATGAAAGAACGAGCTGGTGTATCACATACAAAATTTGAAATGGAAACTTGAACACGTTTGTTTCCATCAAGAAGGACACCATGAACTTCAATTTCCTTCATTTCCTCAACAAAATCACTCAAAAATGCATTGGGATCAGACGGCTTCCTCTCTCCTAGAAAAAGACCAATGATAAAAGGCACTGATGTTGCTTTGCTTTCTGGCTGATGAATTCTGCCAAGTATGGGCCAAAACTGAGTTGGTGTGCTCTTAGAAATAGGCAACCCATCAACAAATATCTGAAGCAAAATACTCCCTTCACCATGCTCATTTAAAATGAGCAAATGTGGAATCTTTGCTACCTGGGAATTTAAATTGTTGGCAATGCCAAAGTGAAAGTTCTTCCCACCTGCAATCTCTTTCACATCAAAATCTTTACAATGTGTGGACAAAAGGGTTCTCGCGTCCTTTGGCAAACCTGGCACACTCGCATGCAAAATCTTTAAGAGCCCGGACACATGAACTAATGGGATATTGGAATTTACTGCCCATTCTTGTAACTGATTTTTAATTGATCTATTAGAATCCTGTAACTGATCATCATCAGAACCATCAGAATCAGTACTCAATCTGTAGTTATCAGAATCCATAATGTCTACTAACTCCAGAACTGATGTATCATCCCATTCAGCTATAATCTGACTTGATTCAATTGAACTCTGATCTCTATCAAGCAAATCAGAAGGACCTGCAGCATACTCCAAATCATCACATATATCATTATTGCCATCACCATGCAAATCTGCAGCTTCAGGCATGTAATCATCTTGGAAAACATCAACTGAAACATCATCTTGGCTCCTTACGCATGCAGCTGCAGCCACTTCTTCCCTGGCTTCTAGAGTAACTTGACCTGCACCCTGTGCAGGCTCACATGCATAACGACCATGCCTGATACTGATAGGCTCAACAACTACAGACTCATATTCTGATTCAGACAGGGAGTCATTAATGATTCTTTCAACTATTTCTCTTGTTCTCTTCCTTGCATTATGGCGCAGAGTTCTCTTACTATACACTTTATTATCACAATTTGACATTGTTGGGACTAAAGAGAAAAAAAGGAATACAAAAGGAAACACAAGTTAGTCTTGGAGGCCGCGGGCTAAATGACTATTACTAGTCCAGTCCTGTCGGGATTAAACAACATATAATCAGTTTTTAGAATATACAATGAGAAAATCTGACTGAACAGAAGCCATTCTGCTATTTCCAATTTACATGTACTCAGACTTAGATTTGCATGCTTTGGAGAAAAAAAAAAGGATATAAATAAAATAAAATGCACAAGTAATATCTCCGTTTATAATTATGAATTATCTATGGATAGGCCCATAAATAAAACAGGCGCATCAGCTAGCTTATAAATTCAGCCTTGCATCAATAGACCATCATTCATATACGCTCTGGCGTTAGATCTATACCAGGCAGGTACATTATACGAGACACACAATCAAAATCAATCAAACCAACACCCATTTAAGGCACAAGTAGTAGTGCCTTAAATCCAATTCTTACTACACAAGCCGTTAGTTTAGGCCTTACATTCACGTCTTATTCAACATTCAACTCAATCAAATGGAACAAATACTCATCAAATTAGAAATACCAAAACCTTTACCAAATTAATAAAAAAAACTGTTTAATTTATCCTAATCCCAACAGGCAAATAACCATGTGGACTGTGGGACTGCACTGCTAGATAGAGCCATAAATCCAAAATTCCCAGCTTAATTTTGATATAAAATATCAACCAGGCAATTCGTCGGTGATACGGCGAAGTGACACTAACCGACGCGCTGCGCGAAAACACATTTCCGAGAACATTGCATTTGAAAAAATGGTTAGCGTCATTCCATTTATTGCACACCTTAGCCACATTCATTTAATGTGGTTTATAGTAGGTAGCAAGAGTAAGAGCTGTTCTTTAAGAAAATATTACCCGCATACAAAAAAATCATTAGTTTTTCTAATTGTTTTCCACAAATGTCTAACGTCACTTCGGAAATCCCACCCTTCTCCCATTTACCGTATGTAATGTGCTGAACGCAGAGGTTTACGAAGTGACGAATACAAGTGCGCGCAGTAACTAGCGTCACTTCGTCAAATCACAAGCGCGAGGTTGAGTGCACTCACCGCATTGTTAATGATGATATTCGTCACCTTACTTGCTAATGACTGTTATGCAACCCATACTTTCAGAGGGAAAACGAAACTTTCCTGTAAATAACAGTATCATTCTCGGGGTGTTATACCGGGAACTGCATATTACTATAGAAATCATTAAAACAATCATCCATACAATGATTTCTCAGTTCCTTGGTACTCATAATAATTGAATTTAAACGGCTTATTGGAGTAGTGGTCGCAGTTACTGTAGCCATGCAGCATTACCGCCTATTCAGATCAGTGATCAGTAGTTAAAATAATTATACCAACTGAAATCATAAAAATATGGTCTATTTCACCGCTGTTTTTATAATACACACACACACACACCTACATTGTGCATGCACCACAAATAACTGTATACTTGTCATAATTCTGAAAAGAAACACTAACACGTAATCATTTACAGTGTACATATAATTTATTGCTAGAAATCATTATACATTATTCATTAGTGACTGCTAAACATTGATCATGTTGGGAAGAAAAGGGAATGTTACCTCGGTGTAATAATCTCAAGGGAAATAAAATTAAGAGAGATATTAAACTGATGTGCCAGTACATTTCAGTTTTAATGACAGTATATCACATATAACATACCAAAACATTGAAAGTCGTACTTGGAAGAATTCCTTTATTTCGCTGTCACATGACAATTTCATTCATCACCAACATAGAAATAATATCTATATAATCTAGGATTATGGTCAACAATAATGTGTTTACTTCTTACTTCTTCCAATCCATCACTGCCAAGTTGGCATCCAGTAATATTCAATTCATGTTAATAAGACATGGAGTTGTAATATCGTAGCAGAAGTAAACATTATCATTATTTGCTCCTGTACAAATTGCATAAATTTAAATAACTGTTATATACACATTTTGGAAATATTTTACCCATCAAATTCAGAGGCATAAAAGTGGCAATACTCCACCAGCACAGCTGGTGTATATTCAATTCACATTCACGTGGAAATCATGAGCATTTTGTGAATTTCATGTATCACTTATAAATAGTAGAATCAATAAAAACATAGAATGATACAGATTAACGATGTGATGATCTCTTAATACTTCCAATTATTATAATTTCACCAATCACTGAATTGTTAGGATATATTTCATTTGTGTAATACCCATTATAACCCAACATTAACGTATATTAATGTGACCTACATCAATGTTCAATTCAATATACAAGCTACTTTATACACAGTGTAGTGATATGCTGGTAATATTTTATACAAACTTGTAAGGAATTTAATCTTATCAACATTTTACCTGTTGCATTGGTAGATGATTTGTTAATGTCATCCATCAATACACCAATATCAGTCACGTTCATTTTAAAAAAAAGTACAAACATATTGAGGAGGAACATTTGCATAGGGTTTAATTTAAATGATTGGCACTTTATTCGATCTTGTCTTCAGATGTTTTCTTCGTGGATTATAATCTATCATCCATCGTCCTTCAACAACACACAATTGAGATATGAGGGAAAATACTTGCATTTTTTTTTTTTCTTAGAGATTAAAATTTAATTTGTAATCTTTAATTTATTTATGTATTTTTGTTTCTCATTTTATCTGATTGGGGATCTATATTTCACACAGAGATATACATGTGTTTTTTGTATTGGAAGTAGAGTTATGATCATTCATTGTCAAATCTTCACTAATTCCTCCACTGATATCTGGAGCTTCCCTGAAAAGGAATTTTGTCATTTGACTTTTGTTTTCCTCTAACAATCTTGTGTTAATTAAATTCTTTATAATACCCATTTCTAATCAGCAGCATGCAGGAACAATGATATATGTGATAAAAATGGTAAACTATTATGTCAGCTACTCATGTTACAAAATGATCAAGAAAAATGAAATCCTGTCATGTAAACCTTGACTAAAGCTCATTCCATGGAAATGGATGAGTATATCAAACCTATCTGTGATATGTGGTCACCATTCATTGTAAATGAATGGAGTGTGTTGCTGCAACAAGTAACAACCAGTAAAATGATATTACCATTAAGGCGAATCAATGCCCAAAGAACAACATTTGTTCAAGTGTTTGGGCACTGCCAGAACATTCTTAATATAATTTTACAACTTGCAAAAGGATTTTTGGTAATTCGAGAACAAAGAAACTAATTATAATAGAAATAAACAGGACACTAAGTTCCGTAAATGCATCTTTCTTGTGTATTGGATGAGTGAACACACAAGAAAAATGTGTTTTGTTCTATAATAACCAAATCCTTTCACAGGTCGTGAAATTATATTTGGAGCTATCTGATGGTACCAGAATACTTGAGCAAATGTAATTCTGTGGGAGCATGGTTTTCTTTTAACATCTTGGTCAGTAACTTAGTCCATTCAGGCACACATTCATCAGAAACATGCTTCTTACTCATGAGCGAGGTTCCGGTAGAAATCGACCACTTCCACTTGAGAAACTACAGGATGTGCACCTGTACAGAGGGCCAAGAGATCTTCATACTTACCAGCTGGAATCTTGGGACGAGAAGAATATAGTGGTGGTGGTGTAGCAGGTCTTTGGGAAGGGCATTTGTTTTGAGAAGAACGGAGGGTACGTGACGAGCTTCCGAGTGTGAGCCCATCAAAGTTAGTACGACAGTGAGAAGTTTTGATGTTCTTTGTTCATACGTACCTGCTTAAACGTAGTCCAGTTAATTTCCTCTCCTTGGTTCGATTCCCGACACTTCAACACACCTAGCTCCTGACCATACGCTTTCCAACCCAACACATCCGAGGTCTTCACATGTCTTACAGTGTAGGGGCATGGAACTTGCCTAGCATCCTGAATTATTGAGGACAACTGGCAAGGGTGTACTACCTCCACTTTGCGTGACAAGCTGTTCTCAATGACAGAGTGGATACTATCACCCTCAGACTGTCCGTGACCTGCCTCAAAATAATGTATGGTGATCATCTCTACATTTTGAGACTTTTGCAAGAAGTTATGGAACATGGATGGTAAAATGCTGTTTTTGTTTTGCCCTATGCATCCATCACAAAATAGGTCAACCTGTTTCTTACCTTCCTTGTCGAGTTTGGTAAGGTAGTCATACACATACGAAGAGACCTCACAAGCTCCTCTCTTTGTGATACTTTCGTTGGACAGATAGCAATGTCCATCGTGTGAACCAAGGTCATAGATAGTGAAATTGTAACAAGCCAACCTACGCTTGTAAAACACTGCGTCCCTGTTAGATTTCGGCAGGTAAATGTTTTGCTGTAAATCAAAAACTGCTGCAGCATGTGACTTATCATGCAATGTTTTTTCTTTGCTCTCACTTTTGATTTTCCTTACTTCATCAATCCCTTGTCTATGTCTGGTATACTCCTCTTCAAGAGTGTCCTTCCTCACTTCATCACTCTTGCGGTAATCTTCACATACCCCACACAGACTTTCTTTGGTCTGTGAATTTTCACATTGTTTTCTCTCATGACTTTTTGATACAAAGTATATGAGGCTACTCCAGGAAACTCCTTTTCAAACATTCTATACATCCTTTTCTTTGTAAGGTCTCCCGACACATACTTGCACTTGGTGGAAGATCTACAATAATGAGACTCGACACGAGGGAATCTACTTAGATGGTCCTTGATTTTCTGTCTTTTGTTTGGCTGAGGATTTTGTTCCCCTCCCCTTCGTTCACCTGCAAGAACACCTGTCATTGTCTGTTTTTTGGCCAGGACAGTTCTTACTTGCCTTTCAGATATGCCCAATGTATTTAAAAATTATACATCGACAAACTGGAATAAGATGGCCTGGACATTTTGGATCAGGCAATGTGTACTTGATTCTTTGCCTTTTTCTACCCTCTGCATCATTTTGTGTAACACTTGCATGTATTGCTATCCATTCTCTTTGTAGCGTAAGATTCCCGGTATCAAAGAAACCTTCTCGAATACACATTCGCTGTTGCTCGTTAAGGGAATCACAACTGAGATTTTCATGTCGCAGGTGAGAATTGCATTTGTGAAGTTTGGTATACCTTCTGCCACTGATGAATTTATTAGACTTTTCAGTCGTGTATGACTCACCTTTGTTTCTCTTTTCCTTTACCATACGTTTTTGGGATTTTGTCTCTTTTGTGGTTAGAGGGGTATCTGGTAAATTGTCATCACCTAGAGACTCATCTATGATAAAACTCTCTGGTTCATCATCTCCAATGTTAATACTTGAATTTGGTTGGACAGTACGATCATTCAGATTCATATGAATATGACTATGAAATTTACATTCTTCACTTTGATCAACTACTTACTGCGTGTGCGCGCGCGCGTACAACGCGTAGGCGATATTATGTAGTTTTTACGCGTCCGGAGAGTTGCGCGCACAGTATTCGTCACTTCGATATTAGATACGATGCGTGTGCAAGTAAGAAAGATACGACGAAGTGACGAAAACATATTTGCCAGTTCGGAAAATCCCGATTTGCAAAATGAGGATTGTGTTAATTTTTATTTTCTTTATTTTTCCAAAATTCGTCATTATTATGAATTAAAATTTTGCTAATCGGTAAATCAGAGTAAGCCCTATCCATTTTTGAGAAAATCTCAAAATCGAAAGTCTAACCCAGAATTGAGGTTAGTGTCACTTCGTCATATCACCGACGAATTGATCAACTCCTGATGAGAAATAATGTTCTGTTTATATGCTTCAACCAAGAGAAGTATGACCTGCAATTTAGATTCTACCTCAATGATAAATTGTTCAATATCACCACCAGCCATATTATCAAGCAGTATCAAACTAAAACTAGGCAAGGAAAATACTGTAAAACACTTACCTGAAATGAACTCCTGTGTGACCAGATTCAGCAGCAAAATAATGTCTTGGCAAGTTTAACAGTTTTTGAACACAGCTACCTGTCACAGACACAGCCACTGAAACAGTGAAAGAATAGATAGATCTACATGTAGGGTCTATAAAATTAATTTATTCATTACATGTAGGTCTAAGTTCTAAGTCTTAGGGAAGAGTACCTTTTGGGGTTTTTTTAAACTTACTATTTCTGTTGTCATGATATTATTGTCAAAAGACCGCTCACTTTCATAACCCATTGTGTTGCCTAGTGGTGTGCGTGCGCCACTGTGCAAGCGATGGGCATGACGGAATAACAATAGACACATTTGCGAGGTTTGAGGTCCGTGGTTCGATCCCCAGCTTTGGCGCTAGCAAAAAGCAGGTAGATTTGCAAAGATAAAATAGGTAGAAAAGAAATAAGCAGGTACTAAAATAGGAAAACAAACATTGGAACCCTCTAAAAAAGTATTTTTTTGAAGAAAAAAAGCGGGGGAGGGGGGGGGGGGTGTAGGCCTACATAAGGAACTCTTTCCCCAGTGGATCCCATTGTTGTACGCATGCGTGACCAAAGAAATCCGAAAACCCCCCTTAACAAGTATCAAGAACTGGCTCCAAAGTGCTCCTAAAGTTAAACAAGGATTTCACGGGCTTTTCCTCACAAAAAAACACCCCTAAACAATAGCGCCCCTCAACCGGTAAAAACACGTACCCCTTTTTGAAGAAAATCAATTGATGATTTTGATACCCTAAACGCGTCATGCGCCCAAACCCGTAAAAACACCCTTTCAATTTACACGTTTTTCTGGTCACACATGCGTATATACAACACTGAGCTTGACTAACACCTACCCCCCCCCCCCCCCCCACCCGGGAGCTAGATAGTCTAGAGATCTATTTTATTTAGAAACTTTTATTTACATCTTGAGACTAGACCAGGGAAAAAAAATTACACGGGGGCGCGGAGCGATTTCGCCCCCAAAATGCATGAAAGAGCCCTCGAAAATTAAAAAAAGAACCCCTGAAAATTGCCATAGACTGCAATTAGCTTGCTCAATGCTGCAGATTTAGACAATGGGATGTGAAAAGTAGCCCCCGAAAATAAAAACTGCCTAGCCCTAGCCTAGGTCTATTCATTTATCTATTTAGACTCTATTTGTTTAAAATTTATTATTTGTTTAAAATTTATTAAATTTTTATTTAAAATTCTAACAAAAGTCTTTAGAATTAGAGCTTAAAAACTAGAAAAATTGTACGACTTGTATGCCTCCGCCTTCTCGCATACTGCATTATTGCGTAAGGCTGTAATAATAATTTTTCTCTATGCATTCTTGTAAAATTCATAATAGGATATACACATTCCAAATTTGGTCATAATTGGAATCTAATCAGTTAATATTCACATCCAACTTGACCTTCTGACCAAGATTGATGAAATTCCATCAAGGAACACTTGAGTTATTGCGTTTAAACGAAAAAGATCTAGTCGGAGAGAAGACTAGCCCCCATTACCCCCCCCCCCCCCCCCCCCCCGGCTACGCAATCTGACTCAAAATCTAATCAGTTAATTTTCACTTCCAACTTGACCTTCCATCAAGTTATACTTGAGTTATCGCGTAAACAAAAAAATCCAGCTGGGGGGGGGGGGGGCTTGCCCCTATTAGCTCCCCCCCCCCCCCCCCCGCTCCGCAATCTCACTCAAAATCTATTCAGTTCATTGTCATGTCTTACTTGATCTTCTGACCAAGTTGGATGAAATTCCATTAAGTTATACTTGAGTTATCGCGTAAACGAAAAAAATCCAGCTGGAGGGGGCTTTACCCCCTATTACTATTAGCCCACCGGCTGCGCAATCTCACTCAAAACCTAATCAGTTCATTGTCACGTCCTGCTTGACTATCTGGCCAAGTTTGAAGAAATTCCGTCAAGTTATACTTGAGTTATCGCGTAAACGAAAAACTCCGGACGGACGGACATCCGGACAGATCTACAGTAGACCACACCTTGGCCCATTACTAAACCATCTATTGCCATAGCATAGGATTGAAATGGCACACAATTAGTTGCCCGTTGACATTGAAACTTTGCTCCAAAATTTCTCTTTTTCTAAATTTTTTACTTAATGCAACCTAATATTAATAACTATATCATAGTTGGATTAAATAGACAATTAGTAGTAGCCCCAACGGGAATTTTTCAGTTAATCCCACACGTACACGTACACGTACATCGGGCTGCAGCAGCATGTTCCGTTCATGATTGATTCAATTCAAATTGAACGCGCGCGCGTTATCACTACAGTTCAAATTAATTCCGCCGATCGCATGCGCGCAGTATATAACGTATGCGATACTTGTCTTTGGAACTGTCTTGTATTAATAGTCTACTGCATGGTGTTCATATTTTTACTTTTAGTGGAATTAAGGATATAAAGTAAGAAATATTTTCACTGTTTCACAAATTGAAAAAAAGGGGGAAACGCCTGTTTTCCGAGCATTTCTCCATAGGTAGCGCGCGCGGAAAGGACACGCGGAATTTAGTTCCCCAAAGGAGTTGATATGACATGTCGATCGACGTTGGGCCAACGTTGTGCGGCCAACCATTTCTATACCTGACGTCGCACACTCAAAATATATCCATACGTTGGCCCAACGTTGGTTTGACGTCGACATTCCGACTGCGACCGATCCGACGTTGGGCCAACGTTGTGTGACCAACCATTACCCGACGTGGCATATACACGAAATACAAATGTTAGCCAAATGTCGGTTTAACTGACCGCGACCAACCCGACTAGGTGCCGACGTTGGACCAACGTTGTGCGATCAACTATTACCCGACGTGGCACATATACACAAAAATGGCCGACGTTGGGCCAACGTTGTGCGGCCAACAGTTGCCCTACGTGGCATGCATATACACAGGATACAAACGTTGGCCCAATGTCGGTTTAACGCTGGCTAATTGACTGCGACCAACCCGACCATGTGCCGACGTTGGGCCAACGTTGTGCCGCCGCCAACCATTACCCGACGTGGCATATACTCTAAAATACAAACGTTGGCCCAATGTCGGTTTAACGCCGGGCTAACTGACTGCGACCAACCCGACCATGTGCCGACGTTGGGCCAATGTTGTGCGCGCGCGGCCAACCATATTACCCGACGTGGCTTATACACAAAAATACAAACGTTGGCCCAATGTCGGTTTAACGCTGGCTAACTGACTGCGACCAACCCGACCATGTGCCGACGTTGGGCCAACGTTGTGCCGCCGCCAACCATTACCCGACGTGGCATATACTCTAAAATACAAACGTTGGCCCAATGTCGGTTTAACGCCGGGCTAACTGACTGCGACCAACCCGACCATGTGCCGACGTTGGGCCAATGTTGTGCGCGCGCGGCCAACCATATTACCCGACGTGGCTTATACACAAAAATACAAACGTTGGCCCAATGTCGGTTTAACGCGGGCTAACTGACTGCGACCAACCCGACCATGTGCCGACGTTGGGCCAACGTTGTGCCGCCGCCAACCATTACCCGACGTGGCATATACGCTAAAATACAAATGTTGGCCCAATGTCGGTTTAACGCCGGGCTAACTGACAGCGGGGCGGACTCTCTCCCCTCGACATCGACCGAGTCTTCACCAACTGTGTCAGGGGAGGCCAAGAAGAAGCGGGTTAGCCCTCCGAGGGCGACTTCTTCTTCTGAGTCGGGCGTCTCCCATGTACTTCTGAATTATCTGAAGATCATTGTGGAGAAGAGTGGTTAGTCGGACGCTATGTCCGTACCCCCCACCACGCCTGACTCCAACCCCTCCCCCCATGGGGGAAGGGGGGATACCTGTACCCGCCCAGGGCTGGATCCGGTTCGGATATCGATTTTTTAGTTCCCGGATCCGGTTTTGCCGGTTATCCGGCTAGGAACGCTGTTTTCCCTTGGTTATTCACCACTGTTGTCAGTGGATTGGGATCCGGTTCCTCTGCTCAGGTATCTGGCTCAGTGCTGTTGGTGCTGTCGGGCTCCTCCCGACCACGTTCAGCTTTGATCGTCCGGTCGGGGCTGCTCCCCTTCCAGCGGTACTTGGTGCTTCGCCTGGGGAGGAATCTCGGGACTGCCTAAACTGCTCTCTTGGGATCAGGCTTCGCAGTCGAGATTCTCGGAGTATGATGCCTCTTCACAGGCTGTGGTTATACCCCAGACCTTTTGGTCCCCGGCGGTAGATACTTAAGCCCTGCTGGAGAAATATCTTCCAGACACTTTGCCGTGTCGGGTCGATTTGGGACATCCGTCTCTCCTTTTTTCAAAGGTGAGCGTCCCTCCAAGGGCATCCCTCTTACGGAGGGCTTTAAGCGAGTCTACAATGACTTTGCTTCCCAGGCTCCTTCCATTCTTGGTAAGGCTCGTCCCTTGGCCAGGGATTTCACATTCTCCCAGCAAGACACTCTCGATTCTTTACGAGAAAGTCTTGTTCCAGTGACCTCATTCATGAGGTGGAAGGCTTGGTGTCAACTTAGAGTACGAGTTGCACCAAAGCGGAGAAGTTCCCGAACCTGATGGAAGTCCATTCCAGGTCTGGCCTGAGACTGACTACCTACTTGGGTACGCTCCTTTCCCTTCCGGATAGGGGCCAGGAACTCCAGATGTCTGAGTCGGACATTCTGTTGTTAGAGGGTCATAACTGCCCTGTTGGTCAGTGTTCCCCACTCCAGTCAACACCTCTTTGGAGGTAGGGTGACTGAAGCGATCCAGCTTGAAGTTGCGTCACGCAAGCAGGCGGAACTTCCATACGTCTTAAGTCCTAAAACGGCTCCGAAGTCGCAGGCTCAGGCTAACGTTCCACCTCCTAGACGCGGTGTCACTTCCGGCTTTCAGCCCACTCGTACACCGCTAGTTCGGCCCAGTGCTCCACATTCGTTTGGAGCCAAGGCGGGGCCTTCTCCTCGTAGTAGGAAGAAGGCCAGAGGTCGCGTTCGGGGCTGTGATTCGGCCCACGGTTCACAACCCTCCTACACTCTCGCCCCCCCCCCCCCCCCCTTTCTAGAGCACATCTCCACAGAGATTCAAGGGCGCGATTGACAAGGTACGAGACACCTTCATCGGTGTCTCTCCCCTATCCTTGTTTTTCCCCAATGACTAGGGGAAACTCTGATTGGTCTGGATATGACGGTCATGTATACCTTCATACCTAGGGAGCGTTTCCGCTTGGAAAACTTGGCCTCGATTCGGTGAACTTGAATGATGCTTACTTTCATGTACCGATACATGCTAGGTTTCACCTTTCAAGGCGAAACCTTCCGGTTCAGAGCTTTACTTTTCGGCCTGATACCGACACCTCGAGTTTTACTCGAGTAGTCTCTTCCCTAGCCGCTTTCCTCGGGATCGCGGTCTGAGATTTTTCACTTATCTGGACGATTGGCTCCTGGTGGCGAGCTCTGTGTCCGTCCTTCAGTCTCACATGGACCTACTTCTCCGTACACACAGAGAGTAGGGTTCATAGTCCGCTGGGACAAGTCGGAGTTGACTCCTACCCGCAGGCCCTTTCGCCTGGGTGAGGAATTAGTCATCGTGAACCAGGTTGCCCGCCCTAGTCGGGAGAAGGTTCAAGCGATTGTCTTACTAGCTCGATCTCTTCGTCTCTTACGTCCAGTTCGGGCAGGCCGATGGCGCCAATTCTTGGGCCACTTATCGAGCCTTGTGGATTGTCCTCCAAGACTGTCGGCTTCATTTGAGGCCATTCCAACTTCTGATGAAGTTTTTCAAGCCCAGTGTAGACTCTCAAGGTGTGGATTCCTCTCACGAGGGAATCAAACACCTGCTTATCCCCTGACCAAAAGAGTTGTTCCTTCTTCAGGTCTCTTCGCACGCCCCTTCCGTCAGTCAACATCTAGACGGATGCCTCACTTCTGGGGTGGGGCGGCCCTTGTTTCGGATCAGGTGGTCTCGGGGGACTGGTCACACCTGTGCACCTTGCCCCACATCAATGGAGTTGATGGCTATCTTCATGTCGCCCGTCTTTCGGGAACATGATTATAGGTCGCTCCGTCCTGTTTTTGACGGACAACACCTCTGTTGCTACCTACATCAACCGACAAGGCGGGACTCGTTCCGTTACTCTGAACGATCTGACCGCTAAGCTTTGGAGGTGGTGTCGGTCTCACCGAGTAATTCCGATCGCCTCTTATGCTCCCGGCCAGGACAATCTGATTGCAGATTTTCTGTCCCGGGACATGTGCCTTCCCTCCGAGTGGACACTGAATCCAGAGGTCTTTGTTTACCTCCGTTCAGTCTGGGTCCCTCTAGGTCGCCTCCCGAGATACTGCTCTCGAGTGCGGGCTCCGGAAGCTTGGGCCCTCGATGCGTTCTCCCTTCTGTAGGGGAACATCCGGGGTTACGCCCTCCGCCGGTCTCCTTAATTCCTCAGGTCCTGGGGAACATTCAGGAGGATCGGGCGTGTTTTCTGTCATAGCACCTTGCAGGCCGAGGAGAACTGGTTTTCCTCTTTCTTATGTCTCTGCTGGACGGTCGGCCACTCTCCCTTCCCGGAGAGCAGACCTCTTAGGCTTCTTACGGAAAGTTTTTACATCGGCGGGCCCTCGGCGGCGCCGATTGATTCAGCGCGCCTGCGGACCGGCTTTGTTCTTAACACGCCGACTGAGCGATGCGGCGGAAGTTCTATTTATCTCGTTTAGCAGGTGGATCGCCGTAAATAGCCCGCACTGACATTGTTGGATAGTTTTTGAGATCGCGGTTGTTGAATACCCCCCTCTAGTGTCTGGTTTATGCATATGCTAGAAGCCAAATGAAAAATACGGCGAACAGCGACGACTTTATAGGAATACATGTCAACTGGTATATTTATTATTTTACTTCTGTTAAATATCTAGTACTAGTGTTTATGGTTATAGTTATGCTAATTAATTATGAAAAATTTGCTCTAATTCAATCAAGTTTAACGTTTACAGTAGCTTATAAGAACATTTGTTTGTGTTTGATAACAAATGTTACTCGTTTCAGTGGCATTTCTACGGGAGGAGGGGGGGGGGGGGGGGGTAGGTGGCACGTGCCGCAGCCGCGTATTTTTTTTGTACACAACTGTTTAGCCATATCGCGGAAAAATTTGTTCCATTGCCCACACTGAAATATTGAAGACAGAAATACATAAAGAGAGAGAAGAGGATAGATTAGGGAGGATCGGGCGTGTTTTCTGTCATAGCACCTTGCAGGCCGAGGAGAACTGGTTTTCCTCTTTCTTATGTCTCTGCTGGACGGTCGGCCACTCTCCCTTCCCGGAGAGCAGACCTCTTAGGCTTCTTACGGAAAGTTTTTACATCGGCGGGCCCTCGGCGGCGCCGATTGATTCAGCGCGCCTGCGGACCGGCTTTGTTCTTAACACGCCGACTGAGCGATGCGGCGGAAGTTCTATTTATCTCGTTTAGCAGGTGGATCGCCGTAAATAGCCCGCACTGACATTGTTGGATAGTTTTTGAGATCGCGGTTGTTGAATACCCCCTCTAGTGTCTGGTTTATGCATATGCTAGAAGCCAAATGAAAAATACGGCGAACAGCGACGACTTTATAGGAATACATGTCAACTGGTATATTTATTATTTTACTTCTGTTAAATATCTAGTACTAGTGTTTATGGTTATAGTTATGCTAATTAATTATGAAAAATTTGCTCTAATTCAATCAAGTTTAACGTTTACAGTAGCTTATAAGAACATTTGTTTGTGTTTGATAACAAATGTTACTCGTTTCAGTGGCATTTCTACGGGAGGAGGGGGGGGGGGGGGGGGTAGGTGGCACGTGCCCCAGCCGCGTATTTTTTTTGTAAACAACTGTTTAGCCATATCGCGGAAAAATTTGTTCCATTGCCCACACTGAAATATTGAAGACAGAAATACATAAAGAGAGAGAAGAGGATAGATTAAGGGGAAACAAAAGAACTATACAATGTTTTAGGAAAGGGAAGAGTACAGAAAAAAAGAAAAACAAAGAAATGTACAAAAAGGGAGAAGGGGAAGCTTAAAAAAAAGTTCCTTTCCCAGTATTAAAAGCGCGAAAGCTCCGACGTTTTAGCAAGTTTGAGATATGCGGTCTGAGAAAATCGAAGAGACCAGCCCACTTTTACATTTATTTCACTCATTACTACATGAATAAACATAAATCCTTACTGATTCGAATGATTGTACATTTGACATAGTGGTTTGCTTTGTTTTACTTTGAAATGACAACGATTTGGGGTAGAAAAACAGTTTCAAAACCTCTTGAACTCGAATCGAAAAGCGCACATAGCAACGCTCAGGCTCACTGCCGAGAACCGCCCAATCAAAATAGGCTAGTTGTGCACGCACGCTCTATTCATTTCCATATGAATTACGTGTACCCTCGATCTATGCCTTATTCGATCGACCACTTCGCCTCGCGGGCCGGGTTCTTTTTCTCCAGCTTTGCCACCGGATTGATTTTCATATAGAAACTTCTTTTTCATTTTTTAATATATTTTCCACGAAAGTTTATTTTATCATTGATCGGATTTTTTTTTTGACGGGTTGGAGCTGACAAAGTAAAGTTTGAGCAAATGAAAGTAGTAGTAGGTCGAGGCCTACTGTATTCGTAATTACACTTTCAACTTTGAACTCCTGACGTGATCGCGCGTGCAATGGAATCATGCAGCTGTTTTTTATCGCGGGAAGGAGTCATGAGGCAAAAAAAAAATCAAATGCATAATGAAGTAAAAGCAAAAGGTTAAAAATAAATAGATGAAAATCTTTTGAGGGCATTTCTTCTACTTTTTTTTCTCTTACATTCATAGGTTTATTATGGAGTTCACGATTTCTCATCATCAGCATCACACAAACTTTCATTATTGCTTCGTCTGCTGAATTGTTTTTCTGTATAAAAAAGTAACATTATTCACATTTTATTGAACTCAGTATATTCAGTCAAGCGACATAAATTACAAACGATAAATTGAGCGCAGCTTAGGTTCTAACTGTTTCAAAAGCATGAATAGATTTCCTGTCTTTTCATTGCAGATGAGAACAAAGAAAATACGAATGAAGCAGTTCAGATAATCCGCGATTTTGTCAATGGAGCTCCAATTCGGGCATTTTACACGTTGTATAGTGTTCTATAAATTGTCGCTACACATCCATTTCCGGGAGGGGGGGGGGGGGGGGCACTGCCATGACAAGGTGCGCACCATGCCTGTACACAAAAACACATTAAAAGGGTTTTTTTTTTCAATACCCGGCGATGAACGTGCCCATCATGATTATATAATAATACAGTGAAATGGGTATAACAAATGCTAAAATCAGGGGGGAGGGGGGAAGGTTATACTTTTCACAGCCTGACATTATCCCCCTTCATGTTTAGGGTGGTGAACACATTACACAATACTTGTTTCGGGTATTCTGAGTTCGAAAGTTGATTACTTTTCAGGGCCCATTTTGTAAGTTCCTGTATGGGCATGGTGTCCATGTTGTAATAACATCGCCCCCCCCCCCCCCCCCCCGTTTTGGGAAAGTCATATAACTCAGCAAAGGCATCTAACAAAATAAATCCACCATCGATTACTTGCTTTTCCAAAGGCGGATCGGAGTTGGTGGTTATAAAAAAGAATAATCCCGAATATATAAATAAATTTATATATATAAATAAATATATATATATATATATATTCTCGCAATTTCTTTCACATATATATATATATATATATACTCTTGTACCAGCGTACCAATCATAACAGAGGAGTTATTATTGAGCATTTTATATTTTTTAGACGTTACCGAAAATTGAACTGATTTAGTCCGTTTTGAACTCTCTGATTTCATAAGTCTTCCGACCGCTGAGAGCTTATAATCTGTGGCAAAAATGAGAATAGATAACGACAGAATACCCACGAAACGATTCTGTAAAGATGATTATAATAATGCAGAGAAACATCGATTTTTTTTTAAAGAAAAACAAACAAACACATGAATACTGTAGAAATGGTTACCGTAGTTCTTTTCTTATTACGAGGCGGCTAAAGTTATAAATATTAATATCTTATAATATTTTATGAATACATCAACAAAGTTGAAAAGCTTGAAAATCGAGAAAAAAAAATGGAAAATACAGAAGGAATCGGAAAAGTGTAATTAGTCTCGCTGAAATAATAAAACACATTTCCCAAAATAAATAGTAACCCATCATGATGATATAATAATGAATACTAATGAAATAGTATTTGAGGGTAAAAATTAAGAATGGAAAATAAAAATATGAGTAAATGACTTCATTCATTGATTGTTAAATCAGCTTGAATCAGCATAAGACGATTTATTCCAATACATATAAAACAATAAACAGAAAATATGGTAATAATGATATATTACAGGAAATACTTTTATGAGTTATGGTAGTTTCTTCTACATATTTTTGTTTTACATTCATAGGTTTATTATGGAGTTCATGATTTCTCATCATCAGTATCATACATACTTTCATTATTGCTTCCTCTGCTGAATTGTTTTCTGTATAAAAAAGTAACGTTATTCACATTGTTTTGCACTATATTATTCGCCATACTTTACAAACGATAAACTGGGTCAAGCTTGGGTTTTAACGGTTTCAAAAGCATGAATGGATTTCCTGTCTTTTCATTGCAGATGAAAGGAAATACGAACAAAGGTCGCCACCCCCGATAATTCCACAATTTGTCAATGGAGGTCCAATCCAGACAATCAAGGAGTCTGACACTTCCCCGTTTTGTGGGCATAAATGTATATAACTCAGCAAGAGGATCTAAGATAATAAAACACTGCATCAATTGCTTTCTTTTCCAAAGGCGGATCAAAGTTGGTAACTCTAGAAAATAATAATCCCGAATATATATACACTCGTGCCAGCGTACTACTTATAACAGAGGAATTATTATTGAACATTTTCCCCTATTTAGACTTTAGAAGTTATACCGAAAGTCGAACCGAAATTATTAGGTTTAAACTGTGAATTTATTAGTCTTCCGGCCGTTTCATGAGACCTTATAATCTTCGGCAAAAAAAGCAACAACATGAGAATATAACACGGAATCCACACCAACGATTCTGTAAATATGATTGAAATAAAAGAACCATCGTTTTTTTTTTCCTTATGTTTTTTTGCAAAAAAACACAGCGCTATGAAAATGGTAGTCCTTTTCTTACTACGAAGCTGCTTAAAGTAGAACGTTAATGATTTTAAATATTGGCTTAATACTTATTATTGCATAGATGGCATAAATTAAACAAGGTTATCCAAATTCAACGCTTGGAAACATTTGAAGTAATGATTATTATCAATTATAAAACGGTAAAATACAGCCCCCGATATAGCAGCTGAAGAGCTCCTCGAACGCTGCTGAGATATGTGACGACACACCCTGGACCAGTCCTGTCTAAGCAGACGATGTCCCATAACATCTTACACATTTTTCAGAGCCTATTTTGTCATCTCCTCTTCACTTATTTCTCTTCCTTCACTAGCGTCAGTCTTAATGTTAGTCTGTTACCTCACTCTTAACTTCGTGTATGGTATTATTTTGATGAAAAATGCAGCGTTGAAAAAATAAAGGAATCAGTCACTTGTAAACAAAATAAGACGCCATTGTATTTTCAGCTGTTTGCACCGGGGCATGTTCGGCGTTTCAAGAGGGAACGAATACCATCCTGCTATTATTCGGAGGGCTTTTCAATTTGAAAGTGGGGTTTATTTCATTGATCATTGACCCTTCTCCTATGTATTTACAATCAAACGGTTTTAGCTATCAGAATCAGTTTCACTTTCCCTTTATAATGGTGTGAAATAAGGTCATGTTTAAATACACCAAATTCTTTATAATTTGATAAATAATTGCATTGCAATTACGTTCATTCATTATAGGACGTCGTCTGCTTAAGCAGGATCGATCCCGAGTGTGACGACATCAAAACATCGCTATATTTCTGGCGAATCCTCGGATATTCCAGATGCTGAGAAGAGCTTTTATTTGTGTTGTTTTTATAATCACCAGATACGCAGTTGACATAAAACTTATAAGATTGCCATCTGTAAGCTTCCCAGTTTCTAGTGATACATTAATTGCCATATTTGTGATTTTCTTTGAATATCTACTTTAAGTTATCATTTTTAATTTCTTATACTAATCATCATTTTCCATATACATCAACAAAATTGAATAACTTGAAAAGGCGACAAAATGGGAAAATACAGAATGGAGAAGCGTAGAAGAAGAGAATACTATACGCTTCTCCGAAGCGTAAAGTCCACAAAACTAAAGGCGTCTTTAGGAGTTCTGTGGTATAGTCTCGCTAAAATAATTAATTCCTAAAACAGTAACATCATGATGATATAATAATGACTACTAATGTAATATTGTTTGAACGAAAATATGAAGGATAAGACTGGAAAATAAGAATGAAAGTATACGACTTGATTCATTCATTGTTAAATCAGATTGAATCAGCATAAGGCGAATTGTTTAAATACATATAAAACAATAAATAGAAAATATGATATGCAAATACGTTTATGAGTTATTGTCGTAATAATGTCTTAAGAAAATAAATGAATAATACATTTAAAAAAAAAAAGAATTGTGAGGATAATAGATATGGCCGGCGGACCGGGGGGGGGGGGGGGAGGGGGGAGGGGAGGGGGAGGGGGGGGGGGCGGCCTCCGATATTTTTTGCCTCGGACATAGAAAATGTGTTTTTAAAAAGTTTGGACCCCCCATGTGTTTTTTTTTTTTTTTGGCTTGCCGGGAATGTCGACGATGTTGGACTTTTTTGGGGTTGTCAACAAAATTTTTGTCGGGAATGTCGACGACGGCGGAGACTGGGCCCCTTTTTTGTAGCACAATAGTAACATTCCTGCATGGTTCCCATATTTGGGCTCCACCAATCTCAAAAACGTTCGGCTGGCCCTGATAGAGAATGTGGTAGACGAAGAAAAAATGAAACAAATCAAGGGAGACAAAACGGAAGGATAAGAAAAAGGAATAACTATATGATAAATGAAGAAATATGGGGATAAATAAAAGAATAGCCCTAGGATAAACGACGAAAAAAAGAAGAAAAAAAATAAAATTTACAAAAAAAAGAAGGCAAACATGAATCATGTGAATAAGTGAGATATAGGAAGTTACAATTCAGAATTCAAAGCGAGATCCATATAATCCGATTTTGCTACATCAACCTTTCTTCTGTCTCGCACGGTCCAGTGGTGTAACGGAGCGGATAGAGGGGGCACGTGCCAAGGGCAACACTTTCAGGGGGGGGGGAGGGGGAATGGAAATGAAAGAATGATGAAGTGGAGACAATGACGAAAATGTGTGGTCCTGGATTACTACGCACCCAAATCATTAATAAAATGCATATTTTATAGAAACAGTGTTTTTAAGGCCTTAGATGCAAAAATAAATGAAGCTTGGCAGCTCTCTCGGATTTGTTTTCTCAAAGAATCTCGTAATATCTCCTCAATGTACGTAGAATATACATCTAGTTTATAGAAAGCATTGTAAAGGGTTCATATTTACATTTTCTCTTTTACTTTATTTTTCAATCAATCGGCCTTTATAAAGGACTGTCGAACTAGCCAAAATACGGTCCGGTCAAGGGGGATACTCCACACACAAAATCGCCCCATGGCTGGAGCTCGCTACAAAAGGGCACCAGCAATTTCGTTCTTTCTTTCTTTCTTTCTTTTTGCTGTTGCTTGTCGAAGACTTTTCGGACATGTGACAACCACCCCCCCCCCCCCCCCCGCAAGACTATACTCAGATCCGCTTCTGTGTAGCAAAATTATAGTAGTATTGATGTGTCTGTTTTTACAGTCTATTTGGTTTCCAACCCTTGCAACGTTTTGAAAGGTACTTTCATCAGATGACCTCCAACAAAAGCAGAAATCCAACATTTCGTCAATAACCACCGGTGGATAGTCTTCATCCCCACCCCTATCCATTATTCTCTCCAGTTCATTCTCCTCTCAACCGACTTTTAATGCTAATTATGGTCGGAGAAAACTCATATTATCTTGTTTTATTTTTTTTTATATTTGCTTATTTATTTATCCTTTTTTTTTTCTTTTTGGGGTATCTCTCTCTCTCTCTATTTTTTATTATTTTTATTCGTTTATTGTTATTCTTTCTCTCTTTTTTTTTTTTTTGGGGGGGGGGGGGGGGGACTGCTCATGTTTCATAATGCATATTTTGAACATGATGATGGACATGTTACTTTCTTTGTATAGGCTAAGATTTGAATGAATGTACCGACACCCTTTATCATAAATAATTAATAATTCAATTCATAGTATAATTCTTTTCATGTTATAATTTTGGATTGGTATAGACTTGTGCATGTACTACAATGAGAACGAATGACATGACGTCATCCCATCGGAGTCCATGGATTCGCTCAGCTCCAAGTGCCAGTCGTCGCTGCAGCTTGACTCCATGTTGAAATCCTCGCTCTCGCTTGATTGTTGATTTGAAGAAACGATGCTATCCATGATGAAAAGCTCCTTGTCAAAAGATATCCTGCTTTATATAAACCACGGAAGGATCCAAAAGCCAGGTCAAATTTGCATATGCCGCATTGTTTGTGACGAATAGTCAAATCACGGACGCGTGTCCGGCTCTATTGAAACAATATAATACAAGAATGCTCGCTTCCCTTGATCTTCTTATACAATAGAGATTTACAAGCCAAATGTGAAATAAGGCATTCACATTTTCTATAGATTCAATTCAATGAATAAAAACAGAAAATGAGGGGGTTGAGTCAGTATCAGTGAGAATTTGAATATCCCTTTAAGTACCGGAAACGAAAATAACACTTTTCAGATATCAATACCCCATATACCCCGAAAAAAAGACTTTTCATTTATATCATATAACAAATTTGCAACATAGTGAATGCCTTTGATAAAAATAAATCTGAATGTTATTTTGCGACAAATTGATACAGTTTTATGTTCTGCAATTTGAAACTTTGCAAACAAACATTCAGTTAGTATATTGTGTAAATAAGAAAGGGGATTTCACTGGGGTATAAAGAGAGGGAAGTTCCCCAGTTTCTGCTGTAAAAAGATAAAGGTTTATCTCCTTGTTTGCATTCAAAAGATGCATATCGGTATAGGGATCGAGGTCTGCATGTGCATATGGAGTTTCTTTACAACAACACATGTGAATGGAAATGATCATCTTTTATTAGTGATTACCCACTACGATGAAATCGGCAGGGTTATGTAAAGGGCTCCGTATGTTTTGTTTTGTTTTTTTCTTTTTGTTTGTGTACAAGAGAACGGGTGAACGGATTCGCACCAAATTTTCATGGAATGTTCGGATAGTGACAGGAAAGAATCGATTAAATTTTGGTGATGATTGGTTGACCCATGCAAATTCTGTGTGACCTTGAAGTTTTGACCCCAACTTCATTTCGGATAGTGACAGGAAAGAATCGATTAAGAAAAGAATCGATTAGATTTTTCGTGATGATCGGTTATAGAAACTTCGGTTCGGAGAGTTCTTTTTTTGTTTTTAAGAATATTTTATTACTTCCTTTTTCAAAATAACATTTTTCACAATAATCAAGGTAAAATACACAAACAAATATTTTCACACCCAGTATCATTGTGCCAAATTACATAATAATAATAAGTAACCATAATATTTTACATGCATGTATTAAATACTAGAGTATGCCAAATCTGGAAGTCTTTATTGCGATAAAAAGCAGAAAAATATAAATTATAAAATATAGTGACTGGAAAGAATTGCAACTACTCTGTAGCGCCGCCTTTGACGGCCTTTCTAGTTCTCCAATGTCCTGCAGATACAAATGGTTCGCATGGGCCACAGAACAGTAACTGGGGTGGATGCAGTCCCCACCACCACAACCACACACAATTATTGTACATACTTTATATAAAAACACTACCCTCTGATACCTTCGGGAAACCCTATCGTCACTGGCGTAGACAGGGGGCACCGGGGGCCATGCCCCCTCCCTATTCAGCCACTACAACAAAAAAAGCGAGAGCGAAAAAGCGGGGGAAGTGAGAAAAAAATGCCTAAAAAGGCGTTATCCTGGCTCTCAAAATTTGCTAAAAACGTCAAAGTTTTCGCGCCCACCCTTGTACCATGGGTGTCGATCCCGGGGGATGGACGTATATATCCCCCAAAATATTTGAGGTGGGAGGATGGCCTGTATTATCACTCCCAATATATTTGGATTAAATAAATAAGAATTATGATGCATTAACTTGAAACTAATAATTATTTTAACTCATGATGTTTAATCTTCAAATAACACATTCTTTAATGATTAGAAGAAAGGAAATAAAAAATTGTCATCAGTTCAATACGAAAATATTGAAGAAAATTAGTTCACTCGCATTGTTTTCTCAATTAAGGGGTTCCGTCATCCGTACATTCCTTCTTTTCATTAAAAACATTTTGGGATGCTTTAAAATGCAAGTTTTATAGACAGATTCCCTGATGTAGGAAAGGGGTACTCCCTTTTCGCTCAGTGGTGTGTCTGGGGGGGGGGGGGGGAGCACGTGCACTGGGAAACACTTGAAGGGGGCGCAAACGCAAAGGAGAGAAAGAAAAATAGGGGAGTGAAGAAAGATTATAATCATTACAGCTTTACGGCCCGTACCCAGCCCTGTTACATACAATGCAGTATTGCGTCCCAAATAACTGAAAAGCAGCCAGGGCGGTGAACTAATATTCCGCCTAAAAAAAAAAGATGCTAAAACGTCGGAGCTTTCGCGCTTCGCGCGGGAAGGGGGGGGGGGCTCCCCCTCCCTGTACCCACCCCTGTTACATACGGTGCAGTATTACGTCCAAATAACTGAAAAGCAGTCAGGGTGTCGAACTATAACTTTCCGCCTAAAAATTGTTTTCTACGAGCCGTTATCTTTATCTCAAATTGCGGGGGACAAGGGGGGGGGGGGAAATGTGTATCGACCTATAAAGCATTCACGACTTCCTGTCACTTCTCCGAGACAGAGTCAATTTCTCCTTCATCCTGACAGTCTCTCTCTCTTTCTTTCCCTGCCACCCAGTCCCCCTTGTCTCTCTACCACATCACTCCACCCTCTCCCTCTCTTTGTGCCATCCATCTTCTACATCAATCTACATGTATTTTTAATGTTACTTACAGTTTCCTATGGGACAGGGCATCTCACCAAACATGTGATGAAAAAGATCCTAATGAAGGTTAACGACGTACATATCAAAGTCAACAACCTTATCCGGGGACAGGCGCAATCACAAAAGTTTGTCATCGTTCTGGAATTCTTATAATTTTAATAAATTACCTCGCTCTCTCTCTCGAGGGGTGGGCTGCAGCCCCCAGGCCCCGTCCCCAGTTCTGGTTCCGCGACCCATGCAAAAGTAAAGTTGTATTTATATTCAGAAATCCGGTCTTAACTCGAGAACATTAAGTTTTTCGTTCTGATATTTCAATTTCATTTTTTTTTATCCGCAGCCATGACGGCTACATAGAACTATTAAAATGTGAAAGTGAATTTATAATTGCATTGCTTGGAAACTAAACAATGTGTTTTGGGATTGGATTTTTATTGTTATTAGATGAGTTGTTTTTTGGTTTGGAACATAAAGCAATACTTTGAATAGTTGTCCCGCGCAAGAATGTATTCACCGTCCTTTATTTATTCGTGTATTAATTTTTATGTCGTTTATCATTACTATATATTTTTGTGATGGGCTCGATGTGGGAAAATTTAAATGTTAGGGCCGACTTTGTCATGGCACAAACTAGGTATTTTTTTTCTCAGAAAACTATGACAACTGATACGTACGGTACTTTGACGGAGACTCAATACATTCGTACTTTTTCCAAAGAAAATAAGAAGCAAAATGAAGCAGAATGAGTCACCATTTAAACCGTATGTGGCGCTCTTTCAAAACACTAAATATACAACTGCCTTCAAGGCAGAACAAAAATAAAGAACAGGAAGTCGGCGAAATCGAAGGAATCGCAGGGTGGGTCTCTTAACAAAAGCTCGCGCTAATCCCGCTGAACGGCGACTTCTTAGAGTCGCCGAAGATCCGGGAGAAAATCCCGCTAATCGGCCTTTTTAACTTTGGCCGCGGTGAAAACGGTGACAAAACTTTCCGCAAGAAGCCTTAGCTCAGCCCCTATCAGGGATCCTCCACCTTCGTCCAGCGGCTCTGTTTTTGTCCGCCTGGCCTCTGTCGGGGAGGATGCGAGGATTGTAGGACTCTCAGAGAGAGCCTCCCAGTTCATAGTCCAGAGTAGAAGAGAATCTACCCGAGCTGTTTACAACTCGAGGTAAGAAGCGTTCCATGCTTGGGGTGGTGAGACGGGAAATTTCTCCCCGTTCTGCCTCGGTCGGTGCTTTTGCGAATTCTTGATCCCCCTTTTTTTCGATATGGGTAGATCTCTCTCTACCATTCGTGGATACCGTTCAGCTTTTGCGGCGGTTCACCTTGGTTTCTCTGTTGGTTCGGGTTTTTCGAACCCTCCCTTCTTGACCTATTCGTGATGTCGTTCTTCTTAGATCGGCCAGCGAATAGCCAGTTGACTCCTGCGTGGAGCCTTCCTTTGGTTTTGGACGTTTTGGCCAAACTGCCCCTTGAGCCGTTGTGCTAAGCGTCGTTACACCATCTCTCGATTAAGACCGCCTTTCTGGTCGCTTTTGCTTCTGGGCAGAGGAGAAGCACTTTTCAGGCTCTCTCTCTACGGCGCCCGAGCATATCAGTTGGAAAGGCAGGGTGTTCGTCTTGTCCCTCGACCTTCGTTTTTTGCCCAGAATCCGACGGATTTCTACTTCCTGGGCGTTTTTTTCAGGTTATTCCTTTGGAAGATATCTTGCGGTCTGCCTTTGGTGTTCCCCTTCCTCTTCACATCCTTCTTTTTTTAAGGGTGATCCTTCGGGTGAGGTTGTTTTTGCTACCTCTGGGTTGAGAGCTGTTTTTGGTCTTCACTCCTGCCCCGCGTTCGTTCTTCCCGTCCTGGGCCATGCCACCCGGGTTTTTATCCGTGCTATTCTTAGCAAATAGGTAGATACATCGATTTATTCCTGTAAATCAAGAAAATAATAACTAATTTTGTTATTTACTAGATAAATCTATGTATCTACCTATGTCCCTCCCTCCAGCCCCTCTCCTTGTCTGACATGTCCTGGATTCTGTCTCTGACTGCTCGGAAGAGGAAGAGCATGGCGGCTGCGCGATCATATAGTAGACGGGGAGAGCGCGCGCGCGGGCAGGGGCATGCGCGTTTCTGACATAGTTTTTCTCGATTGACGGCATAGTTTGGGAAACTGGCAAATAGGTAGATACATAGATTTATGTAGTAAATAACAAAATTAGTTATAATTTTATTGGTTAAAGTGATGCATGCTGATCCCTTGAGGTGCATTTTACCGTAGTATTTTTCAATTCTTTTCCTAATAATTCAGTTGGCTAACTAAAGATTTGAGGCCCACTGTGGACATATTATTATTAAAACCCATATACCATAGAGGGCAGGACTTGCGCTGCGAATTTTCTTCTCAATTTAGGCCTTGTATATTGTAAGGATCCCACCCCTTTTTTTCTTTTTTTCCTCTAACCTTATATAATATATATACGGCTTTGTCTGCAACAGAAAAACAAAGTAATATATAATTAATAGGGTGTTGCAAGAAAGTTGCAATCAACTGCAAATTGTAAAGCAAATTAGAACAACCATTCTGAATGGTTCAGGGTCTGCCCATTCAAGAAGATGAGCTTTCAACAATGATTTTGATTGGTCAGTACCGATCAGTTGCAACTTGCAATCAATCGCAACTTTCTTGCAACACCCCATAAGTCATAGAAAGGCTTATTTTTTTACAACGCAACTGAGATGGCGTAAATATTCATATTTTTAATGACAGCGCCGTAAGAACCAACAACCACCTCTAAAATTTCCAAAATTTGACAGATCTGTCAATTTTGAGTGAGCTTTCAAATATCCCAGATATTTCTTCAAATTATTTTGTGAATTTCATGGTCTCCAAATTTTGGATTAACGCATTGTTCCCCATTATGATGTGCCAGTACATGCTAATTAGCAGCACGTAGTCCATTTTTATCATGTTGAATTTACAAGTAGTTCACAAAATGAGTAATTATCGGTTACGAGATATTTATGCTTTGTTCACGCATTGGTAATCATTACCATGACATGCTTTTTCTTCATGCAAGATCATCAGAGGAAAATGCGGAGCTGGTTGGTGCCATGCTCACGATTAAACTGTATTGTGGCCATCATTCTTGATCACATGTTGTACATGTGCGGACTATGCGTCTATCATCCCAAATCTGGGAAAGAAATATGCGCAGTTATTACGCAAAGTATGTGCAACTTTATTTGTGAACTATAGTTGTGAACTGCATGCCACGAGACTGATGGACACACATTGGTATGACATTGGTATGACATTGACACGCGCTGGAATAGCTATTTTGCGCATATGTGGCGCATAGTTCATTGTTCGCGAAAGTTGCCCAAAAATTTATTGTGCCAAAATTTTGTTACCCAGTTTACACATTGACCACATTGAATAGCATCCTCCCACATGTTGCCACAAATATTTCCTGCATTGGCACGAAATGGTACATGCCAATGTCCAAACCAAGTGTCAGGGTGGCCTAAGTCACACTAGAACAGGGACCGTATTTTGAAAATTGTTTATCTTCTACGATAATGAAAAGTATGTCCATAACAAATTGAAATTGCGCATAATAAGTGCTAATTATTGGTGCTTGGACAAATAACCCCCCCCCCCTAATTAACTATATGAGCACGCAGCTAGCTTTTCTCAGACATTACCCAATGACTTGTTTTATTTGGACGAACACATCAGTATGTACATTATGGCTTATTTTATTTTTCAACATGAAATAATTGCATAGATTTTGTGATGAAATGAAGGTGTCGTATATCCTTTGTAAGGTTTAAAGGCCGGGAGATCCCCTGCTGCAGTTATTGCCAAGATACCAGAAATCAAATGTTTTCCGAGGACTTTCCACGGGGCTTTTTCTTGGCTACCTCTTTGATCTTCTCAAGCAATCTCTTCCTTCTGTCTGTCTTCTCACATTCTTCACTTTCTGCTGGAGCAGTGCACTCAAGTAAATATATTTGAAAAATTAAATTAAAAAATTAGGCAATTTCACATTATATAATAAGAGCTTACGCTACAATGTAAACCAGTAATGACAAGTATCCGCATTCACAAGCCCTAATTGTACGGCCTTCGGAACTCCAAGACTAAAGAAACAATGAACATAAAGCTTTATAGACGAATAGATTTAAACTCCAAAGTAATGAAGGAGAAGTTTAATTACAGTAATTGAATATATCATAAAGAAAGTAAATGTGAGAAAATTACAATGCCCCGACCGGGATTCGAACCCGGGACCCTGGCTTACATGACCAGTGTTCTACCAACTGAGCTATCCGCGAGCTGCTAAAATTTTTTTCCCACGAACTTTTTGTCCCTGTCCTCCCTGGCGCATGCGCACCTGATCCTTTCCGATCTAAATCAATTTCGCAATCATGGGGTTTATTCCTTTTTTTTTAATTGTTACTAAAAGTAGAATGAAACTTTGAAACCCCATCCAACTCCATGCATTTTAGGGCTATTTCAAAGTTGCGCATGCGTCAAGAACGATAGTGACAAAAAGTTCGTGGGAAAAAAAGTTCGCATCCGGGCTACGATTTTTTTTTTGCCTGTACCTTTGGGGCTATCCAATATGAATATTCATGAATGACTACACGTATCGGACTTGTATTTTCTTACTCAGTTTCACCTTATTAAATCAGGAAAAAAAAAATCGTAATATATTCCTCTACCGAGATTCTACCTCTACCGAATCGCGGTCTCTTCATCATCGATAGCGCACCAGATTATCCGATTGCGCCACACAGAAAAGCTGCTCATGGCCTTGCTCGTATCATATCCCTACAGTTCGTTTTCATGAATATTCATACCGACTAGTCTTGACGGAATACACCGTATAACTCGTCATGTGCATGCGTACTCTCATATCTAAGACCCAAGTCATGAATATTCATATTGGATAGCCCCAAAGATACAGGAAAAAAAAATTGCATCCGGGCTCCCGTCGAAGCAAAGTAACAATCTCACATATAGCCCCTCTTTCCATCGAGCGTAGGGGGTACATCCATACCAATTCCATGCGTACGCTATATAATGGCCTACCAATGAGACAGGTCTGACAAAATGGTTTTGTCAGTGGCATTTGATTGAAGAGACTATTGGGCATCTATTACAATGAAAAAAAAACCCTATATATTTTGAAATGTACATTAATTGTGTAGAGTTTTCAAAATTGTAACGTATTTCTCGATATGCAGTGTTGCAACCTGAAATTGAAAGTCATCATACATTATGTTCATGAAACGTACATGTACATGTAATTACTTTAACACGTCCAGTGTTTTCTACAATATATTTTGCTTTTAGAAATGTTTTGTAAAGTGTCACATAGTTTTTTTTGTTTTGTTTTTTAGATGTGGTACATGTACTCACCATTCTAAATTGATAATTCGTAGTTAATTTGATTACAATTATTCAAGACATAAATGACTTAAATAAGTTGTTTCTTTGCATTTCATTCGTTACATGTTGTTGCACTTCCCTGCCTGTACCCCATCATGGATGCTTATGTTTCATTTAAGGGGAAATCACTAGCAAATTAGACCAAAAAAAAAAAAATGGAGAAAAGACCCTTTGGTTTAACACGGCAGAAATATGGTTGATTTTAAATAAAAATGATAAAATCAGGGATGTACAGAGAACTTGATTGTGTAAAGTTAATAAAAAGAAGCATTCATAAAAGCAGTACATATTTTTGTCATTCGTGTTTTTATTTCATGACTTTACACGCATGCATGTCATACACGTGAAAATCTAGTGATAGTAATCTCTGAAATTTACGTGTTTGCTGAACGAGGATCTGATTCTGACATTTAAAGTAGATATTCAAAGAAAATCACAAATATGGCAATTAATGTATCACTAGAAACTGGGAAGCTTACAGATGGCAATCGTATAAGTTTTATGTCAACTGCGTATCTGATGATTATAAAAACAACACAAATAAAAGCTCTTCTCAGCATCTGGAATATCCGAGGATTCGCCAGAAATATAGCGATGTTTTGATGTCGTCACACTCGGGATCGATCCTGCTTAAGCAGACGACGTCCTATAATGAATGAACGTAATTGCAATGCAATTATTTATCAAATTATAAAGAGTTTTGTGTATTTAAACATGACCTTATTTCACACCATTATAAAGGGAAAGTGAAACTGATTCTGATAGCTAAAACCGTTTGATTGTAAATACACAGGAGAAGGGTCAATGATCAATGAAATAAACCCCACTTTCAAATTGAAAAGCCCTCCGAATAATAGCAGGATGGTATTCGTTCCCTCTTGAAACGCCGAACATGCCCCGGTGCAAGCAGCTGAAAATACAATGGCGTCTTATTTTGTTTACAAGTGACTGATTCCTTTATGTTTTTTAACGCTGCATTTTTCATCAAAATAATACCATACACGAAGTTAAGAATGAGGTAACAGACTAACATTAAGACTGACGCTAGTGAAGGAAGAGAAATAAGTGAAGAGGAGATGACAAAATAGGCTCTGAAAAATGTGTAAGATGTTATGGGACATCGTCTGCTTAGACAGGACTGGTCCAGGGTGTGTCGTCACATATCTCAGCAGCGTTCGAGGAGCTCTTCAGCTGCTATATCGGGGGCTGTATTTTACCGTTTTATAATTGATAATAATCATTACTTCAAATGTTTCCAAGCGTTGAATTTGGATAACCTTGTTTAATTTATGCCATCTATGCAATAATAAATATTAAGCCAATATTTAAAATCATTAACGTTCTACTTGAACGTGAATGCTGGTGTTTGATTAAGTGTGAATTCAGAACGTAGAATTTACGTCAATAAGAAGGGTGCAAAATGGGATGAATTAGGTGACATGGATGCGGTGATTATTTTAGTGATTTTTGTGGTGAGATTTACATGATTAAAATTCTATTTTATTGCAGGTTCTTTATAAGTGCAATTTTGTTCCTTGATTTTAACGTGTTTCAGTGACGCAATCAATCGTTCATGGAAATACATACAAGGTGAGTTCATGAAAGAAGTGATTTTTCTAGTGATTTTATCACTATGAACACGGCGAACAAAGAAAGCGGACAAAATATACAGCTCATTGTAGCTTCCACACTGGTAGACAAAAGAACATCCTTTCATTATTATGTAAAAATATGTAGAACAGGTGTCACATGCACATTCACCTGTTCTACTTAAAAAAGCAATGAAGGGATGTTCTTTTGTCTACCAGAGCAATTGTGGAGGGTACAATGAGGAGCTGTATATTTTGTCCGCTCTTTGTCATCGTGTTCATAGTGTATGGTCAGAATTAGGTGATATAATCCATTTTATTATACGTGTGTTATAGGTGACACAGTGAAAGTAACGTATTAACACATTTACTGCATTTTGAAGTGTTTGAAGAACGTTAACGTGATTTTGTTTATTGACATGGCGGAAACCAACATGTAAATGCCGGATTCAGGCATTGCTGTGGGAGTTAATCAAAACCAATCATCCTATTAAACGGAAAGTCGAACCTAACATAACATAACATTACATTGATTTAGATAATTAGAATACAACAACAAAAAAGGTAAAAATTTAATTGATATTAAAGGTGAGATTAAAAGTTTGGCATTTTGAAGTTGTGCTTTGTATGCAATTTGGAGTCGATGGTTTCATGATCGATTGCCTCCTGATGGGAGAAACTCTATTCTCACATCCCTCTCTATAGATATATATATATATATATATATATATATATATATATATATATATAAACCGCTCAAAAAAAAGTTCTTCAATACAAGTTTAAGCATTTATATCTCTCTAGTAACTGTATGATCATCATCACGTTTGATATCATTGTGAAGCTTGTTTATTCACCTTCACAATGATACCACATTTGTATTGATTATGTATGTGCAGTGCACCTAAATATAGGGCAAAGTCAAAAGTGAAAAGTTGCAGAATGCATTGTTATTGTTCACGCTGAGTTCTTAACTGGAATGAAAGTTTTTGTTTCTTTGTTTTTGTTCCTTTTGGTTTGTTTAATTTTGTATTAGGTGTGCATGTTTCTGCTGTAATCCCTGGTTTGGTGGACAAATATTGTTTTCAGTGATTTTGAAGTGGAATTATTTTTTTCTTTTAAGATGGAATGTGTTTTTATCAGCAACTGATTGTGATAACATTAATATTGTGTTTTGGTTTCATGCAGAATATTGCAAGTTTCCACCTTAGCAGTACACAACTGCGGTGGGGAAAAAAGTCTCCCCTCAGCAAATTATCTCATTTTCAGCCATGTAACCCTGTCACAGAAACATAAGCAACACAAACTCTCCTCTTCTCTTGGATTGCTTTTCACTTCAACAAACACATTCCCCTTTCTTGATGTGAACTCATGTTTTTAACTCTCTCTCCCCTCTCTAACGAAACTAAAACAAACAGAAATACACAAATTTGCAAATGACCAAATGTTTGGCACTTTTTATTGAGTAACATGCACATCAAATGTGGAATAGCAAAGGATCAGAAGTTCAGTAGCGAGTAGAAGATCCGAATAAAGCTACGACAGCCTGGCATCTCCTCCTCATGCTTGTCACCAGCCTGGTGATGCGTTGCTGTGGGATGAGGTTCCACTCTTCGATAAGGATCTGATGTCGCAACTCAGCCAGTGTAGTGTGATCTGTCACTCTGGCGCGTACAGCACGGCCAAGCTGGTCCCACAGGTGCTCGATTGGGTTCAAGTCAGGGCTGTTCGCAGGCCAATCCATCCTCGTCACTGCCTCCTCCTGCAGGTATTCGGTGATGATCCTTGCTCTGTGTGGGCGGGCGTTGTCATCTTGGAAGATGGCGTTTGGTCCAAGATTGCGCATGTATGGGATGACCTCTGGCCGAAGAATGTTGTCTCGGTATCTCTCTGCTGTCAGGTTTCCATCAACGATGGTAAGCTGTGTCTTTCCCTCAGCAGATATGCCACCCCACACCATAACACTGCCTCCTCCAAACGCTGTTACCCGGTCGATGCAATAGACAATAGCCAAGATAGCCATTCAATTTGCAACTTTTCACTTTTGACTTTGCCCTCTATTCAGGGGTGCTGTGCATTCAAGGATGACATAACCATTACAAATGGGGCATGGATGTGAAGGGGATAAATGAACTTTCCAATGATCTAAAAATCAAGAATGATTAAAAAGCCGCCAAAAAGATATCAAGGCTCAAAGTTGAATTGCAGAACTTTTTTGAGGGGTTTATATATGTATGTATGTATATATATATATATATATATGAAATGAAAAATAAAATTGAATTGAATTGAAATTGAATTGAATATATATTATCGTACTTTAGCACGACACTGCTTTGTCGGGAGCAGTGTCTGAATGTCCCACTTATGTACAGTCGCTATTGTGACGGAATAAACTCCATTGTGCACTGTCCCGTTAAGGTAGCCGACTTTGTGGCAAAGGTTTCCCAAAAGTGCTAAATGCTGTTGTGGAGCAGAGCATAATATTTCGCATATTTCTGTGCAAGGCCAGGTGTGTGATATATATATATATATACAGTATATATACTTCAAACAAATTTCAGTGTATGGAGTGATAGAGCTGAAATAATGTCTACTGGAATTTTTTGTTAAACTGCACTATTAATGCCATCTTAATCCAAATTTTGGTGTGTGTGCGCTCAGTGGCTATTTTCCAACCAGCTATATGTCAGCTTACTTTTGTAATGTAAACATGCGTACTGAGTGGATTAAC
Source organism: Heliocidaris erythrogramma (assembly GCA_025617745.1). NCBI lineage: Eukaryota > Metazoa > Echinodermata > Echinoidea > Camarodonta > Echinometridae > Heliocidaris > Heliocidaris erythrogramma. Next base: position 34,680,068 of record CM046873.1, on the reverse strand, counting down.
AGCAGTAGTATCTTGTGGCAAATTTTGGTCCATGGCTCTGTTGGGTAAAGTATACCTCAGGAGGAGGATCAGCTAAATCCCTCTTTCCAACCGTCTTCTGTGTCAGGTTTTTGGACTTTGGGGGTTCTGGGGGTTTGGGACGACCCCTGCCCTATACACTAGCGGATCCAGGGGGAAAGAAAATAAGGAGGAAAAGGAAGAGAGAAAGAGAAAGATAGGAGGGGGGGGGGGGGGGGTCAAGCACGTGCGAAACCCGGGCCGGTCCTGGCTTGTGGAAAATTAAGTCGGAATGCAACCTATTTCCCCAAAAAATCTCAGCCTAAACGCAGTGTCTGAAATGCTTAGTGCAAATGCGCTGACGATAATGCCCCTTTAAAGAAATTTCTAGCTATTCCTGAAGAATTTATTTGAAAAGAGGGGGTCGGCCGTGACGGCAGCGTTGGATAAGGGAATTGGGGGTGGGGGTGGGGGGTAGGGTGTGCACATGTTCAGTTGCGCTCCGCATTGGGGTGCACCTACACGCAATGTCTGAAATGCTTAGTGCAAATGCGCTGACGATAATGCCCCTTCAAAGAAATTTCTAGCCATTCCTGAAGAATTTATTTGAAGAGAGGGGGTCGGCCGTGACGGCAGCGTTGGATAAGGGAATGGGGGGGGGGGGGGGGGTAGGGTGTGTGTGCACATCAGTTGCGCTCCGCATTGGGGTGCACATTTGAGTATGGAAATATGTATCAATGAATATCAGACCATAATATCAATAATAATGTTGAACTGCAAGATTTTGGCTCCCATGAATTGGAACTCGTTTGTGACTATGTTCACTTTCTTTCCATAAGTTCTTGAATTTTGTTGTGACAGTTTAAATCACATTCAGTAACCAAAAGAACAAGGTAAATACCACTAGTACAGTGACCATCAAGTCGCAACATCAAAGTTAAACTATGGTCGATATAATATTCATAGTTATTCAGATTTTCAAAGAACATGCAATGATTTTTAAATTAAAAATGATGGCTCCTTTCTACTTGAGTTCAGTGGTAGTGCCGGTTCTATAACCTGCAGGAAGGATGACAAAAACAGAGGCAGATAAATGAGAATAGTACATCATTAATACAAAGACAACGTTTTACGGGTCGAGTTACTGACAGTAAGTCCAATCATTGATCATAAGACTTGATCTATTGTTGGAAAAAGATTATTACATGCATAAGATATAAAGGAATAAAAAGATTAAAAAAGCGGGTCGCATTATGAGTTTACAAGGTAGAAGCTAATTTTTGATATTTTCATTCATTTATTCATCCAGTTAGTTATTTTTTTCGTTTATTTATTTATTTATAATTATTGTATTTGTTATATTCTGGTTTTGCAGCGACTATGTGTAACTTGTATGTGTTATTCTTTTAAGTTCTTCATGCACTTAGCAATGCGCCACAGGTAGCAGAGCGAGGTTATAACCATGTTATCATCGCCTGGGATTCTTGGCAAGTTAACAATGATGTTGGTAAAGGGCCTGTCATTGGCTACAGGGTCTCCGTTACTACTTCAGATGGGAACGAAAGGCACATCTCTCCGCTTCTGACATTATCAGGAAGTTCTTTGGAGACAGGGTCTTTAAGAAAGAAGAGACAAGGAGATGAGGGGTCGTTAATGTACAACGTAACGGGTCTTGAGGATGGCGAAACCTACGAGATTCGAATTTCAGTGGTTCGTGAAGGACTCACTGGTGAAGGAGATAAGGGACCTGCAATTGGAGTGACGACTCGCGAAATAGGTAGGACTAATTTACTAATGTGAGATGCTTTTGTAAGCTTCTAAATGAAAAACGAACATTTTACAACAATACAAACACCGATAACAATATTCATTATTCTCTGTTTATTGAATTATTTTTACTTAGTTTGTGTGTGTGAGTTTATTTTACGCATGTACACGATATACACGTAAATCCCCAAAAGTGAGTCACTCACACATGTCACATACAATAAAGTACCTGAATTATGTTATACTGAGTAAAGAAGAACTGGGGGGGGGGGGGGGCACTAGGCCCAAAGTGGTGGGTATGTGCTACCGGAATGACAAGGAGGAGGGGGGGGGGGGGGGAGGTTCGGAACGAGCGTATCTTGATAAGGATGGTCTTCGGAACTACTCACATTTTGGAAAAAGGGTTTATATCATTTAAGGTACGCCTTCTATCTAGTTTCCTATTCAGAGGCGCAGAGGGGTGTAATAGGGAAGGGGGAGGGGGTCATTTGAAATATGATGAGAACAAATATGTTTTAAGACCGGACTTGAATGATTCTACAGAATTTGCATTGCGAACACTTTAAGAAAGTACATTCCACAGAACAGGAGCACTAGTAGCAAAAGCCTTTGCACCAAATGAACATTTGACTATACAGGGTGTCAACAGCCCAATCACTGAAGATCTCAGATTTCTAGTGGGAACATGTTCTGAAATCAGATCATCAAAATAGTTGAGGAGCACAACCATTAACAATTTTCCATGTAAGCATCAAAATCTTGAATTTAATACGCAACCAATGAAGTTCTTGAAGAACAGGCGTTATCGGGGTATCTTTCGAAGTCTTACTGAGAATTCGGGCAGCAGCATTTTGCACTCTCTGTAACTTAAATTTGATCACTGTTAGCATTGAACAACAATGCATTACCATAGTCTAAGCGAGAAATAATGTATGAATGTATAACAGATGAAGTTATTTTATCAGACGTAGATTTTCTCATACTATTAATATTACGAATTTGGAAAAAATACATTTCTACATGTTAAATTCACATGGGCAGACATTGACATCTCAGAATCGAATTGAACCCCAAGATTACGGTTCCATGACATATGCTCCGCCGACATATGCTCCGCCGACAACTGCTCCGAAAAATGCGACAAGTGCTCTGCGACAAATGCTCCGGGACAATTGCTCCGCCGATATTTGCTCCGCCGACACTTGCTCCGCCGACAGTTGTTCCGCCGAAATATGCTCCGAAATTACGACATTTGCTCTGTTTGCTCCGTGGGTTCCATGACATGCTCCGCGGACAAATGCTCCGCCGACAACTGCTCCGAAAAATGCGAAAAGTGCTCCGCGACAAATACGAAAATTTCTCCGCCGAATTATGCTCCAATATATATCTTTCTTTAATATGTTATTCTTTTTTTCCCCTCTATCTTCTTCTCTCTCTCTTTTCTTATGTTATTTTTTGCTTTATCCTTCTCTCGTTCTATCTTTACTTATGTTATTATTTGCTTTTCTTTTATATTTTCTCTTAGTTATTTCCTTTTGTTATTCTTTGTGTTTATCCAGGAGCGGCTCTACGGGGGGGGGGGGGGGGGGGGGGGGGGGGGGCTTTGGGGCTAAAGGACCCTCAAAAAGTCGCTAAAGCCCCTCCCCCCAAAAAATGGACAAGATGAAATTTCAATTGCACAATTATCTTCCAATATCCTTATACCCTTCGAGCCTTATCCTTTCGTCTTTCTATCTCTTTCATATACGCATTTATTTATCCTTCTATCTTGCCTGATGTTATTCTTTTTATGAGAGAGTTTACTCTCAATTTTCATTGTTTTTATCCTTCTACAGTATGATATTCATGGCCGTAGGCAGCGGGGGGGGGGGGGGGGGGGCTGCCCCTCCGGCGTAAGAACGTCGGGCTCCACCGGGATCGGACAAAGGTTCGATCCTTTGTCTAGCCCGACCTTCCTATGCCCACGGTTGCCACCAGAAATTTTTGAAAACTTACATTTTTTTTTACTAAAAATCCTTCAATTTCACAAGCAAAAGCTCCCCTGTTACCCGCTCGGTCGCTTCGCGCTCTCTCTCTCTATCTCTCTCTCTCTCTCTCTCTCTCTTGAGGTTCTTCGAAATTTTTTGCGCATTTGCATTTCATAGGCGGAGCATTTGTCGCCGGAGCAAACGTCGTAATTTCGGAGCATATTTCGGAAGAGCAAATTTCGGCGGAGCAACTGTCGACGGAGCAAATGTCGTTATTTCGGAGCATATTTCGGCGGAGCAATTGTCGCCGGAGCAAATGTCGGTGGAACAACTGTCGGCGGAGCAAGTGTCGGCGGAGCAAGTGTCGGCGGAGCGAGTGTCGGCGGAGCAAATATCGGCGGAGCAATTGTCCCGGAGCATTTGTCGCGGAGCACTTGTCGCATTTTTCGGAGAAGTTGTCGGCGGAGCATATGTCGTGTCACCGTACGTACACTGGGCTTTGCGTTAATAACAGAATTACCAACCTGCAAAAATGACATTGAATATTAGACATTTGTTTTCGTGATGCTATAATCAAAAATTCACTCTTGTCATCGTTCAACTGTAATTTATTACTGCGGAACTGGTTCCCACTAGCTCCCATTAGCTAAATGCGCTCTGTGTCATGGCACGTCTATTGTGTTTATATTCATATAAAGCGGCCGTCACATATCAAAAAACGGAGCCCGCCCGACTTCTCTGCGAGCTCAAAATGGCCGGAATGCAGCCGGTGTCTGCTCGATCACTGGGGGCTCCGCCGTGATTTTTGAGGTCGCAGAGCTCGTAAACAGGTTGCCCGGAGATCGCTTGATCATCAGAAAACATTCGATCGATATTTGGGCCATTTTATGACTTTTAGTCCATTTTAGGACTTTAAAATTCGGACGGAGTTCGGCAGAGCTGCGTGGCTGCCTCACGGGCTCCTACGATACTCGAACGACCACCTTTCGTATCCCTCTCGACTTCTACAAAATCGGGCGTGCTCCTCTCCGTTCTGGTGTCGAGTCGGCGTCGGGCGGCTTCCGTGACGGGCCCCGGCCGAACTCCTTTTGTCAACTCGGGGATTTTGCCCTTTGGGTATACTCATATACATTAACATAGAATTAACGCCCTTCT